>MDKH01240463.1:0-35496 GCA_005239495.1 Nicotiana undulata
ACTATATTCATTCATTAATTATCAAAACTCATTTTTCATCAACTTTTCACATAATAGCTTCCAGGCTACGCGCCCGAGCTGGGCACGCATAACGAGGTGAGGCTTACTGAGGCTCTCGGAGCCTCGGAACACAGATATAGCTTAAATTACATAACATGACCTTTTGGGTCATCACAATCTCCGAGAATACTAAAATTCGACCCCGAGCCCACACGTTCGGATTTTCAAAAATTCATGAAGGAATTAATTACCCGGAGTCTAAGGATCGAAGTTATGTAATTTTTACAAGAATTTATGGCCTAACATGGAAAATCCCAAAAATCCTCAAGAACCCTAAAATTACTACCTAATTCTATGATTTTTAGATGATTTAGTAGTGATTTTAACTAGGAATTAGTGTTTGAAACTAGTAAAACTATGGAATTTACTTAACTCAATAACAGTGGTGGAAGGTCTTTTGAGAAGCTCTCTAAAATCTTGAAGAGGAAGATGAAAATGGAGGAATAAGGCTAAGTCCCGTATTTTATAACACTGCCCAGAGATTTCTTCACTGCGATCGCGACAAGGGGCCTGCGATCGCGAAGGCCAAATGGCCGGACCTCTGCGATCGCGGCAAGGGTCCTGCGATCGCGAAGAACAACTGGCAAGACCTCTGCGATCGCGGCAGGGGTCCTGCGATCGTGAAGAACAAACTCAATCGGCCCAGACGCGACTCAATGCGATCGCAAGAAACGAGCTGCGATCGCGAAGGTGTGGAACCCAGACCTCTGCGATTGCGGAGAGAAGGCTGAGATCGCGGTGAACAATAACTAGCCAAGCAAAATCCTTCTCTGCGATCGCAACCCACCTTCTGCGATCGCAGAGAAGGAAACCAGATAGCAGATTTTCTGGTTTTTCCAACTTAGCTCCTGGGGGTCTAAAACACCCTCGAGCCCCTCGGGACCCCGTCAAAAAGCACCGACAAGTCTGTATTCATGATACGGACTCGTTCGAACTTCCGGAACATGAAAAATAACAACGGAACTCGAAATCAAACCCCAAGACCAAATTAATCAAACTTAAGAACTTTGAAATTCTAGAATTCACTTCAATGCGCCGAATCGGCCTAAACTACTCGGAATGACTTCAAATTTTGCAGACAAGTTATAAATGACACAAAGGAACTACTCCCGGTCTCGGAATTTCATTCGGCCTCGGGAACATAAAATCACCTTTCAAGCCAAATTTCATATTCTTTAAAAACCTCAAAACTTCATTAACTCCAATTTTCCTCATTCGGATCCGAAACCAATCAAATCAAGTCCGTTTTACACCAAATTTCACAGATAGGACAAATAACACATAATAAACCTGTCCCGGGATCCGGAATCATAATATGGGCCCGGTAACACAGTTTTCACACAATTATTCATTTTCAAATTCCTTGATTATTTTCAAAAAATAATTTTCTTTAAAAATTTATTTCTCGGGCTTGGGAACTCGGAATTCAATTCCGGGCATACGCCCAAGTCCCATATTTTCCTACGGACCCTCTAGGACCGTCATATCACGGGTCCGGGTCTGTTTACCAAAAATGTTGACCAAAGTCAACTTTATTCATCTATCCAATGCAAAAATCCCATTTTATCAAATTTTCACATAGAAGCTTCCCAGCTACCTGCCCGGGCTGCGCACGCATCTCGAGGTGAGATTAACGGAGGCTTTAGGGGCCTCAAAATACAAATTTAGCTGGAATTACTTAGGATGACCTTTTGGCCCATCACAATGATACTGACTGGCAGTATTGGGGCGAGTATTCTGGCACCATGGTTGAGAGTTGTTGTTGTTGTAGTAGTATTGGCATCAATTGTTGCAATTGTTGGAGTTGTTGTTTGACTTGTTGTGAGTGGCAACTACTGATGTGATAAAACCAGAGGTTTTCTTAGCTTCCTCATGACAAAGAAAGAGCTCATGGTCAAGAAGTTTTTCATATAGTTCTTCATAGGTAACTGTAGTGTCACGTGCCCGTATGGCAGCCGAGATCTCACAAAACTTAGGGCGAAGTCCACTAAGGATTTTTACAATGTGTTCGGAATTAGTGACAGGCTCACCTGCAGTAGCAAGTTCATATGAAAGGGACCGAATACTTTGAAGGTACTCTGTGATCAGAGTGGTGTCTTTGGTGATTCAGGAAAGTTGATCACGAAGACTGAAGATTCGGGTGTAACGACCCGACTTGTCTTTTTAAGAATTAACACCTCGTTCAGTGACTTAAGGTCTCGAGCAGCATCATAATATTTATTTTGACCCGCGGGGGTGGTCGAGTTTGGTTTTCGGAAGATTCATAATTAAATTGAAAGAACAATTCTCATTTTAAAGCTTGAAATGAAAAGAGTTGACCGGAGTTTGACTTTTGAGCAAATGACTCCGGAATGGAATTTAAATGATGTCAATAGTGTCGTATGGCGATTTCGGACTCAGGCGTGTGTCCGTATTTGTATTTGGAAGTCCGTAGGATAATTCGACGCATTTTGGTGAAAGTTGGAAAACATAAGGTTTTGGAAAGTTCGACCAAAGGTTGAATTTTTTATAACAAGGTCAAAATTTGATTCCGGAAATCAAAATAGCTTTATTACATCATTTATGACTCGCGCACAAAATTTGAAGTCATTCCGGATTGATTTGATACGTTTCGGTGCAAAATATAGAAGTTGAAAGATTTGAAAACTCATAATTTGATTCGATGCGTGATTCATAATTTAGGCGTTGTTTGACGTGGTTTGAAGCCTCTACTAAGTTTTTATTGTATTTTGGGACACATTGGTATATTTGGTTAAGGTCCCGAGGGCCTCTGGTGGATTTCGGAAGGTTAACGGATCAATTCAGACTCTAAGAAAGCTGCTGGAATTCTGTTGTTCTGGACAACAACTGATGCGGCCGCTTCTGCAAGTATTTGGTCACAGAAGTGAGTATTTGCAACGCAGAAGTGACCTAGGCAGAAACTGATGAAGAAGGCCGCAGAAGCGGCAATTTCTGCGCAGATGCGCCTAGCCATCGCAGAAGCGAAAATGGCTTCGCAGGTGCGAGCTTGGGCTAGGCAGTGAGGATTGCAAATACGAGTTTTGTCTTGCAAAAGCGAGACCACAGATGCGGCATATTCGTACGCATAAGCAAAAATGGACAGAAGCATAAGGGGGTCGAAAATTAGTCATTTCTTCATTTCGATTGGGATTTCGGAGCTCGGCTCTTGGGCGATTTTGAGGATTCCTTCATGACTTCGGCTGGGGTAAGTGTTCTACATCCAAGAATGATTATATTTCATGAATATATGGTTATATTCTTCTTTTAATTCGAGTTTAATGGGATTTTTGTAAAAACTTTTCAAAAACAAAAATTCAAAATTTAGAGGACGATTTGTTATTGGAATTCGATAAAATTGGTATGGTTGAACTCGTATCGGAATGGGTGTTCCTATTTCGTGAAAATTATGTCGGGTTCTGAGAGGCGGGTCCCGCGTTGACTTTGGTTGACTTTTAGAATAAAATTTTAAGTCGACGTTTTATTATCCGAAATTATTTCCGATGAATTTTAATGAAGCTATACAATTAATTTGGATAGATTTGAGTTGTACGGAGGTCAATTCAAGAAAAAAGGCGATTTTGGAATATCGACATAACTTCAAAAAGATAAGTATCTTGCCTAACCTTGAGTGGGCGAATTACCACTTAGGCATCGAGTGTTATGTGCCATTTGTGAAATGTGAAAAGCCTTGTACGCGAGGTGACGAGTACGTACTCGGGATTATATGTGCAAATCTTATTGGGTTAAAGTCCTAGGCATTATTGTGTAGTAAATTGGATAATTTTTGGCATTTATTAAATCATCTATTTGCCATGCCTAAATCCTTGTTTGTTGAAATTTGTTTTTATATGAAAATTTGATGTGATTGTTACTTGAATATTTATGTAATTTCCGTGAGTTTGATGATTGTTTGAGGTTTTATATACGTTGTGTGGAGCCTTGGGCTATTTTTTAGAAATTTATGGATTTTACTATATCATTGGAATTGGTTGTGGTCGTTGGGAAAATTGTGATAGGAACTGATTGTGTTGTGTTGCCGTGATAATATTCCGTGTAAATTATTGTGTGATTTGAGTTATTATGATGAGGATAAAAGGGTGGCATTTCACTGTTGATATTATATGGGTATAAGAGTGGCTATATGAGCGATGGCTATTAATATTGTCAGGGCGGAAGGATAAGGGAGGCTATTATAGGAGTGATAACGGTGGCTATAGCAGAGATAAGGGCAGTTATTGTCAGGGATGATACGTGATGATGTGGAGTTATTATGTTGGTAATTTTTATGTGATAATATAGTATTATTGCGTTGGTAATTTTCATGTGATGTTGTGATTTTCCTTGTATTTATTTTTATATCTTGTGCAATTTGTCTTGTTGTTGGTAAATTGATAATAGTCTGATTTATGTTGAAATTGGGAGCATGTGGCTATTGCCGGACGGATTATGAAATAAATGTGGGCACGAGGTGCCGTGAGTAAATTTTAATGATATTGGCACGTGAACTGTTCGTGCAGTTGTGATATGAAATGTGGGCACGAGGTGCCATGAGTAAATGATGATGATATTGGCACATAAGTTGTACATGCAGTTGTGATAGAGAAATTGGCACGAGGTGCCGTGGAAATATGAAAGTGGGCTGAGACCCGTATTTTTATGATTTTGAAATGAGGTGTCACAGGGTGACTTTTATTCGAAAGATATTTATTTGAAAGAATTATATTTGAAAGATATTTATTTAAAGGGAGTATATTCGAAATATATTTATTGGAGAGTATTACATCATGAATATTATTATTCGAAAACTATATAGGCGAAAGATTTATATTTAAAGGACTTGACTAATAGGTTGTACTTGTATTCATTATTTGTTGAGAAATGTTTATGGTGTTCTTGTTGTTCTGCTGTGTATATCACTGGTTGATTGTTGTTGCCATCATTGTTATTTGTTTGCTATTATTTTTGTATACAATATTGCACAGGTTATTAGACTAGCGAGTGTCTTGACTGTACCTCGTCACTACTCCACTGAGGTTAGTCTTGATACTTACTGGGTACCAACTGTAGTGTACTCATACTACACTTCTATACATTTTTGTGCTGAACCAGGTATTGGAGCTATCGGACTCGGACAGAGTTAGAGTGTGATCGCAAGGATTCAAGGTAGAGCTTCTTGGTCGAAGCAGTCCCTTGAAGTGTTTCCATTTTTTATATTGTATTGTTAGTTATTAATCAAACAGTATTGAGTATTCGATCCTTGAGATCATTTCATATATTCAGTTAGAGTTCGTGACTCAATATTACCAGTCTTGGGAGGTTGTTTATATTTGTTTCCGCTAATAGTTTTGACACTTATTACTATTTTTATTTCTTGTGATAAAATAAAAAAATTGGCTTGAATGGTATTTATAATCGGTTTACTTAGTCTTAGAGATTAAGCGTCATCGCGACACCTGTGGTGGGATTTTGGGTCGTGACATTGGGTTTGGGACTTGTTTGCGTAGGCAATGTGCAAAGAGTCCCAGGCTTGTTTTGATGTGTTAGCATCGGCAACTGTGGAGGCTATGGTAGGGTCAACGAAATCCATAAGGGTGTTTGAATAAGTTGATCCTGACGGAACCAAAGTGTGTAAGCATGATTAGGGGTTGTGTTGGTTCCAAAAGTGGTGCTCGGAATAGGGGTCGGGATGGATCCATCAATATGACCATAGAGGTCATGACCATGCATAAGCATGGAGAATTGAGCTTTCCAAGTAGCAAAATTGTGATTGCCACTAAGTTTGATAGGTAGTTGGGAAGCGGGGTTGAATTGAACTATGGTGATGGTACCAGCAGTGTTGTCGACATTGACAACTCTGATTTGGTGATTGAATAAAAAAGGATCGTGCTCGTTAGGGTAGTATAGGTTCTGATACCATATGAACACTTGAATAGATGAGAAATATTGTGCCTGTTATTGAATGCCTCAATGAGTTTAAACACAAGTTACAGTAACCATCTTTCTAGAGTTCAATGAAAACCAAATAACTGATGAATCCTATCTAAATCAAAGGGATAACTCTGAATACCTAACTATAATATCATCTAATCTAAAGATATTAATACTCATAACAAACTGATAATTACTAGTAACAAGGACTGTTGATCCAATAACCTGAAGTACCAATTGTGGCAAAACCCGAGCTACCAGTTGTGCCAAAGCCTAAGTTACCTGCTTTATCAAAACCTGAAATACCAATTGTTCCAAAACTCGAGCTACCATCTGTGACAAAGCCTAAGTTACTTACTTTGTCAAAACCTAAAGTACCAACTGTGTCAAAATATGTGCTACCAGTTGTGCCAAATCCTGAGTCACCAACTTTGCCAAAGACTGAAATTCCAGTTGTGCCAATGCCCGAGCTTCCTCTAGTCATGCCAAAGACTGAAGTACCAATTGTCCCAAAGCTTGAGATACCAATTGTGCCAAAACCTGAGATTCCTAAAATGCCAAAGCCTGAAATTCCAGATGTACCAAAACCTGAGGTCCCTGCAATAGCAAAACCATAGTTTCATCTCTTGAAAAAGCCAGAAGTGCCAAAGTCCGAAGTTCTAGCTATGAAAAAACCAAATTTACCAACAATCCCAAAGCCCGAGATTCCGAGTGTACCAATGCCAGAAATCGTAGAACCGCCTAAACCAAAATTGCCAACATTCTCAAGCCATCCAAAGGATACACCTTTGCCTTCTCTTTCTTCTCCTTACAGACCTTCTAGATTAGCATTATTCAATCTCTGAAGGAAGTTGCAGGGAGGGGATTTAGAAATTAATATCGTACTTAATGTAATTCATAGTGTCCACATAAATTTAATTTTGGTTGTATTTGGGTGCAAGTATCATGAGTAATTTCTCATGCCCATTCTATATTTTCTCCTTGGTTGATGATAATAGGTACAATGCAAATAATCTATGACTGTGAGAGCCAAATAAATTGAAAGATTCATGTTGAGTACATGATCTTGAGAATTTGTTGATTCCTCGATACGAAGATATCAAATGGTTACGCTTCTTGTTGAGTACATAATGATGACTTGAAGTTTGTTTACACACTACATTCTAAAGAATGGGAGATGCCGTAACTACTCTAAAAATAGAAAGTTCAGACATAGTTGGGATTTTTGTTGGAAATTAGAAGCAGTTACTGATTCATCATCTGGCATGTACAGAATAAAAACTTTATTCTGAATCATCATTTGTTAGGGATACTAGGACATGGGTGGGTTTGGAATCATAGAAAGAGGCAGGCCCATCTTAAATGAGACATAATAGCTTCTTTATGCTCTAGGAGTATATCAAGGTTAAGCCTTCGGTTCATATTTCGTCGACCAATCCTTCATAATTCACATATTTGTTTAGGGATGGGAGCCGCTCCTTATTTTCTGACTTTGCCTAGCTCTAAAATTCCATTCAAGTCAGTAGGCTGTTTAAAACTGAAACGTAACAAAAAACCGAACCATAAAATTGGCTTATTGGCTTATTGATATCGGGTTATCAGATTAACCATTGGTGAACAAATTGAAATTTTATGATTAACAACTTATCAATTTGGGGGCGGATTATTCAATTTTTTTATCGGATAAAATGTTAACCCATTAAGAATTTAGTATTTATCTTTGGGAAAATATATAGACGGCCTCTTAAACTTGGCTCCAATTTCCATTTTGACACCTTAACTTAGCGTTTTTCCTATTGAACACTTTAACTCTATTTTGGTCTATACCATTTAAATACAATGCATGACCGGACAAAGGAGCATTATGTCCACACATGGTAAGCACGTGAATGTTATTAATATTTTCTTATGTGTATATTCCAACGGTAAGAGGAAAAAAACCACAAGTTAGACCCACTTTAAAACACCCGATTTTCTCATTATTTCTCTAAAAAGCCTTAATTCCTCTTTCGTCTTCTTCCCCTTTCAAAGTCGGCATTTATTCATTCAACTGAAGCTTAGGTGTCCAAGCTTAAATCTTAATCTAAAATATTCCTCATCTTTCTCGTTTATCAATTCCATGTCACAAAAATCAATAACTTCTCGCAATGGAATAGATATTTGCCACTGTGGATTTAATGTGCCACTGATTATATCATGGTCACCTGCAAACCCATGTCATCGATTTTATGGTTGTAAATTGGTAGGTTGATCGTATTGCTTTTCTTAGACCCTTGAATTTCTTAAAAAAGAAATTTGTTTTTAATATTTTAGCCACGTTTCTTTTTTAATTTTGTAGGGTCGAGGTGGCTGCAAATACATCAGATGTCATGATGATGAAATGTTCAACCAAGCTAAGAGGCTTATATAGGGTCTGTTGAAGAGAGTCGAAAGAACTGAGAAAACTGTTGCGCGGTTGAAGTTGTTATTTGTTGCGGTGGTGATGTTGTTTATATGGATTTGGCTTTGCTGATGCTGGTGGTTTGAAGAACAACGTAGTATTTTTATGATATGCTGGTGATAATGGTATTGTATTTGCTACTGTTAGTTCAAGAACAATGTAGTATGTTGGAAATGGGTACTATGAATTGGGCCTTTCGTTAATGTACACTATCTTGTTATGAATGAAATAGCTATGACCAATTTTTTATGCAAATTTAAGTTCAGTTGCACTTTCATATTGTGTTATGAATGAAATGCAAATTCATATTCATGAATTGAAAACATAACTGCCCAAACATTCGATTGCATAATGTGATGAACTAGCATCACATCGAAGCTAAAAATATAGCATTGTTTTGGTCTACAAATTACAAAAAGAGAGCATTGTTTTGGTCTACAAATTACAAAAAGAGAGCATTATTTTTCTAGAAAAATAAACGCCCAAACTAGTAAACTCTAACATAGCATAATGTATTAAATAGAGCATAACTACCCAAATGAAAAACTGGCAGTGACATCTTAGATAACATAAACAAAAGCTGGTCTGCTTCACAGTGTAGATGCAGCTGAACTTGTTTGACTTAAAGGGCCTTTTTTCCTTGCTGCACTCATCTGCAGAAGCTGTGACTTTGTCACTGCATTTCTTCCTTTAAACATCAATCTGGGGGGCTAAAATCCAATGTCTATGTTAGTTGCAGATGTATCCCTGAATGTCACAACTGATATAACTCTCTCAGATGATATACTAGGCTGTAAAATACAATGAATTAGTAAAAACAGAATATTTCCAGCCCACAAAACTGCATTACAATAAACTATACACCCTTACATTCACGATAGTAGTTCCAGTCATAGTGTCTGTGAAAATCCCAAAACTAGTATGCCTTGGACTTTTATGTCTAGTGGTTGCTGCATTAGCTGAGCCTCCTCCTAGTGTAGTTCCTCTTGCTTTTCCCCTGCCTAGTCCAGGGCCTCCTGTAGATTCAGATGTTAAAGGTGTGTGGTAGTAGAGCTTCCTGTATCAGAGGTAAATACACGCCTACCAATGCCAAGTGTAGTTCCTCTTCCTCTTCCTTTTCCCCCGCCTAGTCAAGGGCCTCTTCCTATTCCCCTACCAAGCCCAGTTGATTGATTGTTGCTTTGTCTTTTGACAACACTTGTATCCTTACATATAGATGATGGATTGCTTTGTTGAGATGGTATTTCCTGAGATGATCTTGGTGGAGGTGGTGGCATATTTTGACTTTGTTGAGTAGCACTTCTTGGAACATGCTGACAGAAGTAAAAGAAAAAGAATGTAAAAGACAGAATTACAAATATCAGAACTTACCATGTTCCTGCATCAAGATTTGTTGTGGCCTACTTGTTGGCAGTTTGAACAAATCATCTTTACCCCTTTCTTTGATAGTTTACCATGATTTTTCCTTGGTTCATCTTTGGCTTTTCTCTTACATCTCTTTGGTCTACCTGGCATAGGTTTAGGTTCTGGAGGCTCTATACATGGAATTGTTGAAGCTGGACACATCTTCATGTTGTGGTTGAATGAAATGCTGGTAAGCTTTAAGAAAACTTTTCTTCTTATACCAGTGGGCAACATAATCATATGGGTCCATTTCTCTATCATAGAATGCACATACTGCATATTGACATGGAATTCCCTTCAACATCCATGATCTACTAGTACATGTCATGGTCCTAAAATCAGCAATGAATCTGTACACACCTTCATTAACTTCAAACCCAAGTTATGCATTCTGCATAACCTTACACCTCCTATATAGGGCTTTGTTCTCTTCCAGTATCATCCTAGCCATTGGTGCAAAGTCAGTAACCCAAGCCTCATCAAACTTCCTTATTTCAATGGTCCTATTCATGATTTTGTGTCTAGTTTCTTCCAACATAGTTATAACATACTTGTGCGTAGGACCTACTATCCAAGAATTGAATGTTTCACACATGTTATTCTCAATGCCATCACACTTTGAATCTTCTCTAAAGTATGCCCTACACCAATACTCTTTATCATACTTCAACAAGTCTTCACATATCTTATAACCAAGCTTATTCATTGCTTCCAGTTCTTCCTTGAATTTCACTTCATAAGATGCTTTGGCACATCTCCATAATTGTTTCCTCCTTTCTTCACCTCTCCAGTTTTTGGACTAGTTAGACCAAATGTGTCTAGCACACATTCTGTGTTTTGCCGTTGGTAGTAATTCCCTTATAGTTGGTACCAATCCCTATAAAAAAAATAGTAATAACTGTTAGTGGATAGTATATATAAAGCAGGAAAAAGAAAAATTAAAAGTTGATTGTAGCTTTACCTTTTGCATATCTGACATAACAGTTAAGCCAACATCATCTCCTGACTGTAAATCTGCAATCAAAGATGTGATGAACCAGCTCCAAGAGTGTCTTGTCTCTTGATAAACTACAACCCATGAAATAGGAAACATTTGATTGTTCCCATCTCTACCAGCTGCAACAAGTAACTCACCCTAGCAGATTCCTTTTAGAAAACAACCATCAAATCCTATGATCCTTCAGCACCCTTCTAACCATCCTCTTTTCAAAGCATCTAAACATAGATAGAAATAGAAAAACAGATTCTTGCCAGGAAGGGTCTCACTATCTGTTCTAATCCAGCATGAACTCCCAGGATTTGTTTGCTTAATAATATCAGCATAATCAGTAAGTCTGTTAAATTCCATCCTCCAGTCACCCATGAATTGACTTATCGCCTTATACTTAGCCATGTAACAAACAATATTTCCAAACCTAACATATCCCTGACCAAATCCTGGATCACCCACAACTTAATATTTGGCTGGGAATAATCATATCTTTATACTTATTGCCAATGTACTTAGAAGTACATAATTTTTGTTCTTGTTTTTGGTGTTGCACTTATGAGTTGGATGATACTTTTTCACAGTAAAGTCACATGAATACCCATAATTTCTTGCATACAATTCCCAGTTACACTTGGCTCCTTTACACTTAACTCTAATCCTATCCTTTTCATTAGGCCTAATTTTTAGTTGCACTTTGTTCTCCACAACATATGATGCTACTGCTTTTCAAAACTCTACAGCAGTTTCAAATTCCATACCAAGCTCAAAAATAGTAAGGTAACAGTCATAGTCAAACCTTACTTTTTTACTTCTCCTTCTAGGAGGTAAGCCAATAACCCTTTCAGCTAAAACATCTAAGTCATATGTGCTATCATCACTTCCAATATCTGAATTGGTTTAGTAGTCTTCATCCCCTCCTAATTTTCCAGCAAACATGTCCTCCTTAGATGTCCTGCCGATATCCTCAAAGCCTTTATCTATGCCAGCTTCTCTCAGAATAATCTCTTCAGTTGGAGTAGGTTTCTTTCTCTGTTTCTTCTGTTTTTTCTTGTTTCTTTTTTCATGCCTTAATGAAGTGAGCGCTTCATTCACATCACTATCATCTTCATCAGGAATGTTATCTAATTCAGACTCACTACTAGACAAATCTGATGCCAAACCAACATCTATGTTTGTTGTTTCTTCAGCCCCTTGTAAATTCTCACCTGCAACTCCAACATTAGTTAGATTTTCATTAGCCACAAATGTGTTATCTGCAACACTTTCTTGGACATTTATATCCTCTGAAACAGTAGATGTTGCCCTAGTCTCTTTATTTAATGTATTTTCACTTGGTTCAACAACTTCTAGCCCACATAAAAGACCACATGGGACAGTCTCATCAACCAACCAAGGCTCATTAACTACATGCTTAATAAACAAATCTAAATGATCAAGATGATTAAGGTGACAAACTATATTTTACAGTTGTTCATCATTTTCAATCAAGACAAATTCATTAGATTTCTAATTAATTAAATACAAACCCTCTACCTCAGCATACCCCATATCTTTTGTGTAGGACATAAGCTCAAAAAGAGAAAAATGGTCATTGTCTATCATGTGACCATCCTCAACCCTCTCTCCTACATATCTCGGGTGAGGATCCTTGACAATATGTCCACCATGGTGAAAATCGACAAGAATATATGCGCCTGCAGACATGTCTAGATTTACCATTGTATTGGAAAACCAAAAAGCGAAACAGAGGATGTCAGTAGATTCCCCGACCCAAAATTATAAAAAACCTTAATTTCCACAAACTCCAACAAACTAAATTACAACAACCAAAAACAACTATAATTTTAGTACATAAAAGCTTACCACAAAGGAAAACTTCGATTGAAATAGCATAAACCACGAAACGTCAGTCATGACCTGCTCCAATTACGACCAACTCCACTCACCACCACGGTCAAAAGAAGAAAACGATTACCCGTATTAGTAATATAATCGACCAAGTTTTTTACGGACAGTTGAATCTAACTCAAAATCGATAATGATTCCACCGGGAATCAGTCTCAATGTAGTTCATTAGGTTTTATTAGGAAAGAAATGGGACTTTGGGTGGAATATCAATTAAGTGAGGCGGTGTAAATTGTGGGTAAGGTAAAAAAGGGGTTTTTATCCGACCTGGATAAACAAACATGTGTCTGACTAGTATTGGTATGTTATTCCACGTGGGAAGCGTTTAAAACACGCGCTTAAGTTTTTACAGCCCGGTCATGCGTTGTGTTTAAATGGTATAGACCAAATTAAAGTTAAAGTGTTCAATAGGAAAAGTCCTAAGTTAAGGTGTCAAAATAAAAACTGGAGTCAAGTTTAAGTGTACACCTATTTGGCCTTTATCTTTTTACCCCAATGTATATAAAATATCCCTTTCATTATTTGAAACCTTAAGCCCTAATTTTTAATTTCCCTCAGCACATAGCAACAACATTCTCGTCAGTCTCTACTCTCTCCTTTCAAAAATTTTGGAAACCAAAGAGGATGTCACCTCCAATTATATTTATTACTAAAGATATACATGTTTTGATGCTTTAGAAAGTTTTGACAAAGTAACAGTTAGTGACTTTTGGAAATGGTTTGAATATTTCAGGCATGATAGTGTCGAATAAACAAGTTGAATTCAAGGTTTAAGTTTAATGATTTAATGTCAAGTGGTATTGTCACGATCCAAATTCCCAACCTAAGAGATCATGATGGCGCCTAACACCACACTTTCTAGGCAAGCCAATGTTAGAACTTATTTAATTAATTTCCTTAAAGTCTATTTACTTACAACAGAACAATTCAATAATAAACTAAATTTATTACTTCCACGCATAAATTCGCGAATAAAATAACAAATGAATAACTAAACCGAGCCTTTAACTAAATAAATAACCATAAGACTACCTCAGGGTCTGGTGTCACAATTCACGAACCACTAGGAGTACTACAAATAATGGTCTGAAAGGAATAATGTAACTGTTTCGAATGTAATAAAACAATATCTATAAAACTAAGAGAAGACGCCAGCAGATCTACCTTGTCTCTGAATGGATGATGACAGCTACTAAAATATCCTAACTCTGCCCGGTACCTGGATCTGCACAAAAGAGTGCAGAGTGTAGTATCAGTACAACTGACCCAATGTACTGAGTAAGTGCCGAGTCTAACCTCGACGAAGTAGTGACTAGGATAAGGCGGGGCAATGTAATGTAACCTGTAACAGTATATATATATATAACAAACAAGAAAAACAGTTCTAAACCAAACAAGAACAATAAACTTGTAATAACAAATATTCAGTTGCCTTTTCCAGGCCTCAGCTATAACCAAAATCTCACATAAATTTCCAAAATTCCAAGTTTTGACTTTTAAAATAAAAGAAAGTGAAAAACACGTAAAATAGTGAAGTAAAACAATAATTTTTCAAATCTTTGCTTTTTTTGGAAAATCAGTAAAACATAGGTGTCCTCCCTTATTGCTCCTTGTTGCGGCGTGCAACCCGATCCCACATGTCAATCCTTATTACACCTCCCTATATATCACCCTTATTACACCTGTTGCGGCGTGCAAACCGATCCCACCTGTCAGCCCTTATCACTCCTTGTTGCGGTGTGTAACACGCTCCCACAAGACATATCATATAAGTTTATTTATTTATAAAAAATTTCACAATTCAGGCCAAGTCTTTCCCAATATTTTTGTCTCAACAATTGTAAACAGAAACAGTATAACTCATAAGCTTTGTCAAATATTATTTCATAATGAAACCAACCAGAACATATGTAAATACCGTAACGCTGTCATCCAGCTCAATCCTTATGTACCATAACCAAATCAAGGGAACAACCAACAATTTTAACATACTTGCAATAATACTTGACAATAATTTAATGGAACCAAATAGCCATGTAAACCCCAATGATCATAAAACAATAAAGCCAAGAAGCAAATAAATGTGAAACGGGGAAGGGATCATGTTAAACAACAAATTTAGTAGTGCATAGGTACTCGTCACCTCAGCTATACACCACACACAAGCAATTTCACATAATAATCAGGTCGGGGACTCATATTCCCTCAAGTCAAGGTTAAACCAAACACTTACTTTCATCTTACAAGCAATTCACTGCTCTAGTACTGATTTTCCTTTAGAATTTGCTCCTAATCCTATCGAATCTAATCACAATTGGTTCAATGTCATCAATCATAGCCTAAAGGAATCAACTTTATTGAAAAACAATAGTTCTCCTATGTTTTCCTATCCAAATTCAAAAATCGACCACGGACCCGCTTGGTCTAAACTCGAGGTTCGGACCAAAACCCGTTTACCCAATCTCCCCCGAGCCCGTATATGCAATTGGTATTGGAATCTGACCTTAGTCTAAATCTCCAAATTTTGAAATTCCTAAGTTCTACCCAAAAAAATAATTTTTTTACCATGAAAACTCTAGTTGTAATCTTGTTATAAGTTGTTAGGAATTGAAAATAATTAGTTGGAGATCACTTACCAATGCTTTGGAGAAGTTTGGGTCTTTGGAAAGTCGCTTGTGGAGGTGTAGGGTTTGAGAGAATTGAAAAAGAAGTGAAAAATCCGTCAAAAATCTAATATAACAGGTTGCGGGTCTCGCATTTGCGAACCCTGAGGTTTCCGCGAATTATCGCAAATGCGATAAAAATGTCGCATTTGCGACGAAGGGCGTTTCGCATTTGCGACCCAAAATCTCGCAAATGCGAGGTATGAGGCTGGCCATTGACTTCGCAAATGCGAAGCCCGATCTCGCATTTGCGAGATCTGAGGCCTGCAACACCAGATTCAGTTGTTGGGTATTTGTTTCTAAGTCTAGACACTCCGTAGCCTATGCAAAACTCACCCGAGCCCTCGGGGCTCCAAACCAAACATCCACGCAAGTATAAAAATATCATACGGACTTGCTCGTGCGATCAAATCATCAAAATAACATCAAATCTACAGATTTAACCTCAAAAACTCATGATTTCCTCAAGAACACTCAAATTTCCAACTTCTCAACCGGAGGTACGAATTACATCAAATCAACTCCGATTCTCACCAAATTTCACATATAGGACTTAAATACCATAAAAACTTGTGCCGAGCTCCGGAACTAAGATACGGCCCCGATACAAACGAGTTCAACATTGATTCATTTCTTTATTTCCTTCAAAAACCAGCACAATAATTTTCTTCAAAAGTTATTTTGTAAGGCTAGGGACCTCGGAATTCAATTCCGGGCATACGCCTGAGTCCCATATTTTACTGCAGACCTCCCAGGATTGTCGAAACACAGACACGGGTCCATTTACTCAAAATATTGACCAAAGTCAACTAACACCAAATTTTAACTCTAGAAATTTCTATTTCTCGTATTTTCACATAAAAGCTTTCTAGATTCACGCCCGGACTGCGCACGCAAATTAAGGTGATTAAAATTAGTATTTTTAAGTCTAATGAGCTTGGAATGGATTCTTAATCCATAAGATGACCCTTTGGGTCATCACAATCTCCCCCTCTTAAACAAACGTCCGTCCTCAAACGGACATAGAAAATTACTCGGTTTGGTAAATAATTTTGGAGTTAACTACTCCGCCTATTCTTCTTGGACTCCCAAGTAGTTGTCTCAACGGCTGATCTCTCTACTGCACCCGAACTGAAGGAAAATTTCTTCTTTTTTTTTTTTTTGGGAAATAATAATGAAGAGGGAATGCTATTCACCCGTTGGAAAAATATTGGATAATCTCTTAGAAATCGTCGATTGAGGCTCATTATATCCATCATTTGAAAATGTGAAAGAAGGTCAAGAAGAATCCACTCCGAAGGAAATGTGAATTTTAATTGGGAAATTCAAGAATTGAACATCCGCCAACCGAATCCACGAGTATTTGTGATACCAAGAGAATGAGGACTTAGAGTCAACCGGCGTAATTGAAAATATCGTTTAATTGATTCTAGTCAGGGGAAAAATAAAGGGCATTAGAATTTTCGGGAAGAATTGGATTTCAAAGATTTAACAGTAATTGTTCATACATTAACGAATTGGAGGCACTGTCTCTATGGTGTGCCGGGTGAGGTTTTCACAGACCACCGCAGTCTTCAGTACTTGCTCTAGCAAAATGAATCTTAATCAAAGACAGGAGGTGGTCGAAGTTATTGGAAGATTACGACGTCGCCTTTTAAGCATTTCTCAACATCGGACCTATGTGAAGATATGAAAATTGAACTATATGAGTCAAAAAGAGATTACGAGGAGGAGGAACGGAAGTCACACCATTTACAATTTGAAAAGAATAGTGGGACAAATAACATTTCTCTCATGAAACCGAGAAGTGCAGAGTGGAGAAATTAGAGTTCGGCTTGATCATCAACCTATCATTCTCACCGTTTGGGGTCACAAGCTTGATTCCAAATTAGGCGACCAATATCTATTTCCCAAGCGGCGAGACAAAGGGTAAAAATTAATTCAGGTCGTGCCATGTCGTTAAATGTGGCGCTTGGTGAAAGCAATCCATTATTTTTCAATTAATTAGTCGTTATAACAATTAGTATTATTTAGTGCATGGATTATTTATCCTTATTTTATTATTATCTTATTACTGTTATTATAAAATATTTTATGATGAATATTATTTTATTCTTATTTTTATCTTATTAATAAAATATTATCTTTTTTGAATTGGAGTTTGCATTTGCGAACTCTGGTTCGCATTTGCAAAATAGACAGTTCTGGGGGGGGGGGGGGGGGGGGGTTCGCACTTGCGAACTGGGTGTCGCAAATGCGACACCTAGGGGCCTTTAAGGGGTCTGGCGATTTTCATTTGCAGAAAACTGAAAAGTTCACTTTGGGACTCAAGGGAACAAACAATTAAGTTCTTCCCAACCTTCAAACTCTCAATTCCTCACTTTTAGGTGCAACAATCAGGTAAATTTGCTTAACCCTTAAATCTTCTTCTTCTTCTTCTTCTTCTTCTTCTTCTTCTTCCTCTTTTCCAATTATTTTCTCAAAAAACTAGGGTTTGGAAGAAATTCAAGTTTTCTGTGCACAAAATGTTAGGAATCACTAATTTCGTGTTGTCGTTTGCTGGGTGAAGTTGGTTGAGAGTATTAATCAAACAATGGGTTAGAAACTTGAGAAAACTCTGAGTGACATTGGTTATTAGAAACAGGGGTAACAATTTGGGTTTAGATTTTTTGGAATTTCTTTGCATTTTGTGGTTGTATGTGAGGTTTATTGCATGATTTAGTGTGTAAAGACTATTTGGGGTGTTTAGAAGTGATTTCATGGAAGAAATTTCAATAATTAGAGACTGTTCCAGGGCTGGGGATGACGGGTTCGCATTTGCGAAAGAGAGTTCACATTTGCGAACTCTGACTGTTCTAGAGGACTTCGCAGTTGCGAAGAACTGCTCACAATTGCGATCTAGGGATCCTCGCTTTTGCGAATCAGTAGGTCACAAATGCGACATCTGAGAGGGACTGCTGCTTTTGCATTTGCGAAGGGGAGTTCACAAATGCGACTTCTGGAGGGGGGCTGAAAACTTCGCATTTGCGAAGTAAAATGTTGCAAATGCAACATCAGAGAGCGAGTATCTGTAGATTTTGAAATTTTTGAAAACTTTTCTAAGTATGATTTCAACTGTCCAATCACTCTTTTGATATCTAAGATTCATTTTTCAACATATTTCATAGATATACCCCGTTTTCATTTAAATGATTTGTTTTGCAGGCACATATATTGAAAATGAGTTCCAACTCCACTGAATCCTTGTCGGGAAGTCCCATGGAACTTGAGGACAACTACGACCAACACCGATTCCTATCACGAGGGTGTCAAGAACGGTATTACAATGAGCTAATCACAAAGAAGCTTCTCCCGGAGAGTGGAATTGAGATGGATAAAGTTTAGAAACGTTTGCCTGAGTTCTACCAGAAGCTTGTTTCCATGGGCTGGATTTGTTTCGCCCCTCCGCCTTGCATGGAAAATGAGCAATGGGTGCGGGAGTTCTGTGCTAATCTCCTTTCCATTAACATGAAAAAGCCGAAGATGATAATTCGAGGAAAGATAGTGCATTCTGGGGCAGAAGCTGTGAACAACATCTACCACCTTCCTGAACATGACATGGATCCTTTCCGCGAGAAAGATGATCTCCCAGGGGATTGGTTGGCTTCCAAGCTATGCCCCGGTGTGGACGTTCCTTGGACATTGGATAAGAAATCAATCACCTCCCAAGAGTTCACCGCTGAAGCCAAGATATGGCTAGCTATTATGTGCAGTCGTGTCTCCCCCGTGTCCAACATCTGGAATGTGCCCATACTGAGAGAACTGATGGTAGCTTGTATCCTTGACGGCATTCCACTCAACGTTGGCGACATCGTCGTCAGTGAGTTAAAGGAGTACCTTCGCCTGGGTGGTACGTCACTTTTATTCCCATCTCTTATTACTGAATTGTGCCAGGTGGCTGGGGTTGAGGAGGATCCAGGGGACAACTGGGTAGAGCCGGGTAAGCCTAGCCACCCATTGAAGAAGAGAGGAGAGGGTGGAGCTGTCAAGAGAAAGAAGAGAAAATTGGGATTGCCTCCTCAGGTTGAGCATGTTAGTCAGCCTTCTTCTTCCACTGGTGGCCCATTTGTTGTGCTTTCTGAGGAGATGAGGCATGTTCGCGAGCTAGTATCTCGACTTCCACAAGGACCGGGGGAAACATCTGAGGGCCCTCTGCATATGTTTCACAGAAAGATTTCAAGAAATACCTTGATGACCAGAATAAACAGGGGGCTCATTTGAAGCAGTTGGAGAAGGCGTACACAGATTTGGCCATGGCACAAGGTGGCTTGAGTACTTCTCATGCCAAGTTGGCAGGTGCACACGCCCGGATGAAGAAGAGGGAGAAGAAGAGAGACAAGTTCTTCATTCGCATGTGGAAAGGTGTGAAGGGGCTGCTTAAGGTGTTGAAGCTTCAGGAGCCACTGCCATCGACTGAGCCGGAGGAAGAGGATGATGTTCCAGCTCCCTGGTCCGAGGAGGAGAGGGAGGAGGGAGTGACAGAGTCTGACAGTGAGGGGAGTACATGATGCAGTATTCAGGGGGGGCACCGTTCATCATTTTTCACTTTATTTGTTGGATTTCAGGTTGAGGTGGCTCCTTGAATAACTGTGAATTGAGATGTAAATTTCTTTACTTTCTTGTAGATTGGTGTTGGGATTTGGTCCTTGTGTTCCTATGACAACTCAGTTTGTGTTTTATCTTTTAGGTGAATTGGTATCATGTTTGTCATGTTATTTATTATATTTCTGTTTTGTGACACTACATGGTTCTCGTGTGGATGGTTATGTTAAAATTATGCAGGGTATGTTTTATTTTGAGCAGTAATATCCTTGATAACCGGTTGATATTTTCTCTTTTTTTACCTCTCCTCGATGATAGATAGCTTCGCGGATTTCTTTTAGAGAATTGATCTTGTAGTGTGGGTATAATTATGTTAATTTGAAGGAATGGAAGGTTTAAATTAAGGTGTTGCACATAGGCTGACTTGGTGGCTTGTTTGGTGCCAACATGATTTATTTTCGTATATGAATTTTTTTTAATGGTTGAAGCAGGGACTATTATCATACAATATCCTGTATGAATTCTTGCTCTTATATTCACAAAATAGTTTCTCAGGTTATATGTGGTTCCCTTTTGAGATTCACTAATTACAATTAGGCCTTGAGTTTTGTTTTCCACTTGAGTTTTCACGTGCCATGAGTGGGGTTATTTATTGGGAAGTTTCCTTGAGTCATTTGTGGTTTAGGATTGGTGCTGCGGGAGGACCTGATGTGTCGATCCGCGGGAGAAAAGCACGCATTCCCGCCATTTGCAAGTGAGTAGAAGGATTTAGTCAATATTAGAGATAACAAGATCCGCATGATAGAGTAGAAGAGAATAAAAATAGAGTTTGTTCCTAACTTGATAGCCTCTGAGAGATAAGTACAGACGTCTCCGTACCGATCCTTCAGACTCTATTAAGCTTGTTCGTGAATTGTGATACCTAAGCAACCTAGTGCTCTGATACCAAATTGTCACGACCCAAATTCCCAACCCTCGGGATCGTGATGGCGCCTAACACTACAGTTGCTAGGAAAGCCAATGTTAGAACTTATTTAATCATTTCCTTTCCACTTTATTTAAACATGAATAACAAACTCAAACAACCACAAGATCTACTACTTTCCAATAAATGCAATCAGGATTAACATTCGAAATAATAGACGAACCACGAACAAATGCAAATTATACAACAACCCAGGGTCTGGTGTCATAATGCACGAACTACTAAGAATGCTACAAATAATGGGCTGCAAGAATTGTATATCTGTTTTGAAAGAAGTAAAATAATGTCTAAAAATAAGATAAGACTCTAGGAATCTGCGAACGCCAACAGATCTACCTTGTGTCTCCGAGGAATGATATCAGCTACTAAAATATCCTAACTCTGACTGTTACCTGAATCTGCACAAAAGGGTGCAGAGTGTAGTATCAGTATAACCGACCCCATGTACTGAGTAAGTGCCGAGCCTAACCTCGACGAAGTAGTGATGAGGCTAAGGCGGAACAATGTAACATAACCTGTAGCAATACATATAACAAAGCAAGAAAGCAATTCTAAACACAACTAGAACAATAACTCGTAAAACTAAATAAAATAACTCAGTTGCCTCTTTATAGGCCTCAGTTATAACCAAATCTCGCATAAATTTCCAAGTTTGACTTTTAAAATAATAATAAGTGTAAAATATGTAAAATAGTAAAGTAAAACAATAGTTTTTCAAATCTTTGCTTTTTCTTGAAAAAATGAGTAAAAATATAGGTGTCATCCCTTATTGCTCCTTGTTGCGGCGTGCAACCTGCTCCCACCTGTCCAACCTTATTACACCGCCCTATATTCCACCCTTATTACACATATTGCGGCGTGAAACCCGATCCCACTTGTCCTTCTTTATTACACCTTGTTGTGGCGTGCAACCCGCTCCCACCAAATATATCATATCAATTTATTTATTTATGAAAACTTTCACAATTCAGGCCAAGCCTTTCACAACATTTTTATCTCAACAATTGTAAACGGAAAACAGTATAGCTCATAAGCTATATCCAATATCGTTTCATAATGAAACCAACCAGAATATATGTAAATACCGTAACGCTGTTAGACAGCTCAATCTTTATGTACCATAATAGAATCAAGAAACAACCGACACTTTTAACACACTTGCAACAATACTTGGCACTACTCTAATGAAATCAAATAGCCATGTAAACCTCAATGATCATATAACAATTAAGTCAGGAAGCAGATAATTGGAAACGGGGAAGGGAACATGTTAAACAGACAATTTGGTGGTGCATAGATACTCGTCACCTCCTCTATACACCACACACATGAAATTTCACCTAACAATCAAGTTGGGGATTCCTATTCCCTCAAGTCAAGGTTAAACCAAGTACTTACCTCGATATCTCAAGAAAATCACTGCTCTAGCACAACTTTTCCTTTAGGATTTGTCTCTAATCTGCTCGAATCTAATCACAATTGATTCACTATCATCAATTATCACTTAAAGGAATAAACTTTATTGAAAAACTATGGATTTCCTATGTTTTCTTATCAAACTACAAAAATCGACTCCGGGCCCGCTTGGTCTAAACTCGAGGTTCGAACCAAAACCCGTTTACCCATTCTCCCCCGAGTACGGATATGCAATTGGTTTTGGAATCCGACCTCCATTCGAGGTCTAAATCCCCAAATTTGAATTTCCTAAGTTCTACCCAAAAATCTCAATTTTTACCATGAAAACTCTAGATTCTAAGTTAAATTTTTGTTAAAAGTTGTTAAGGAATGAAAGGAATTAGTTAAAGATCACTTACCGATGATTTGGAGAAGTTGGGTCTTTGAATAATCATCTATGGAGATTTAGTGTTTGAGAGAATAGGCTACAGATGTCACATTTGCGATCCGAAGTTCGCATTTGCGACATGTGGCACCATCAATTTTGTTCCGACACGAAAATGAGCATAACTTCCTCATACGATGTCCAAATTTGATGATTCTTTTTTCTATGGATCACTAATTATGATACGGATCTAATGGTTCAATACAAATTTAATTTGGATCTCATTTTCTTAATGTGGTATAATTTATTCTTGAAGAAACGACGATGAATCATCAAAAACAAGCACAACATAGACTAAACCTATTTGAAACTCACCCAAGCCCTAGGGGCTCCAAACCAAATATGCACGCAAGTCTAAAAACATCATACGGACTTGCTATTGCAATCAAATCATTAAATAACATCAAAAACTACGAATACAACCTCAAAACTCATGATTTTCTCAAGAACACTTACATTTTCTAACTTTTCAACCGGACGTCCAAATCACCTCAGATCAATTCTGATTCTCACCAAATTTCACAGATAGGACTTAAATATCATAAAAAACTTGTACCGAGCTCCAGAACTAATATACGGGATTGATACCAACTAGTTCAAACATTGATTCATTTCTTTATTTCCTTTAAAAACCAGCACAATAATTTTCTTCAAAAATTATTTTTTATGGCTAGAGACCTCAGAATTCAACTTCGGCCATAAGCCCGAGTCCCATATTTTACTGCGGACCTCTCAGAATCGTCGGAACACAGATCCGGGTCTGTTTACTCAAAATGTTGACCAAAGTCAACTAAAACCAAATGTCTAACTCTAGAAATTTCTATTTCTCGTATTTTCACATAAAGGCTTTCCGTATTCACGTCCGGACTACGCACACAAATTTAGGTGATTAAAATTAGTCTTTTTAAGGCTAATGGGTCTAGAATGGAGTCTTAATCCATAAGATGACCCTTTGGGTCATCACATACTATAGCTCTGCCTAGGGGGGAACTATATTTATCATAGATAATGCAATTCAAGATTTTTCTCATCTATTGTCTCAATATGATATCCATTTCATACCAAAATGGGGCCCCAAAGATGGTTAGGAATATATGTTGGATTTGAATTGCCCTCCATTATTCGCTACCTAGAAACATTAACGGGGGATTTGTTTAGTGCTCGATTTGAAGATTGTCGATTCGATGAGACACTTTTACCAGAATTAGGGGGAGAAAATGGTGAAACCAAACAGAGAAATTTTGTGAAAAAATCCATCATTATTTCATCTTGATCCACGTCTCTATTTTTGAAAAAGATGTCCAAAAGATTATTGATTGCAGAAATAGCAAATCAAATGCCAGACGCATTTACGGATCTAAAAAGGATAACAAATTCACATATATAGATGCAGAGAATGTTTCAATTTGTGATGTATCAGTTGGGCAATCTTCTAGTGTCATAACTAATGAGTCAAAATGTAACGACACGGTCGGTCAGTCCGTAGAATTTGCATTATTATTGTTGTTATTGCCTTATCATAGGTTGGTTATAATGTTCTTGATGTGTTAGAGTTGGTAGGCTCGGAATCAGAATGGTTGTAGTGAGAGTTTAGCCATTTAGTCTTTAAAAATAGCCTTAAAGTGGGAAAAGTCAACCGAGAGTTGACTTATTGGTAAACGACCTCAGAATGCAGATTTTATGGCTCGAATAGCTTCTTTAGGTGATTTGAGACTTAGGAGTTTGTTCAGAATATTTTTGTGATGTCCGGTGTAGAATTAGGCTTGAATTGGCGAAAGTTAGTTTTTGGCGATTCCCGGTCGGCAGTGGAAAATAGGCTATCGGGGTCGGAATGGAATTCTGACAGTTGAAAAAGGTTTGTAATGTCATTTTGGATATGTCTGCAAAATTTTAGATCAATCGGAGTTATTTTGGATAGTTTCGGCATCGTTGGTGGATTTTAGAAATTTTAAAGTTCTTAGGCTTGAATCCGATGTGATTTGGGTGTTTTGATGTTATTTTAATGTTTTGAGAGTGCAAATAAGTTTGAATGATAATTTATAATGTGTTGGTAAATTTGGTTGGGGTCCCGAGGGGCTCGGGATTGGTTCCGGGTGGTTAACGGATCATTTCGTGTGTGGAACTCATGTTGTTTTTCTGGTGTTTCTACAGAGGATTTTTACCCTATGCGTTCGCGGAGAGGAGCCCGCGTTCGCATAGGGGAAGTTGGAAGCTGGCGGAAAGTCTTCTGTGCACTCGCGAAGGGGGAGGTGCAAACGCGGAGGGTAAGGTGGTCCGGCCAGTGTGAATGCGGGTGAGGAGATGCGTTCGCGTAGGGTTAGGTTGATCTGAGGGACCCCAGGCCTTTTGTTCTGTGCGTTCGCGGGCCTGGGGGGGGTGCGATCGCAATGGGTTGATTGGGGAAGTTGTGCGTTCGCAGGTTGACCGCGTTCGCAGAGGTCAAATTGGGGCCTGGAGAAATAATGCTTCGCGAACGGGGGAAGTGGGTCGCGTTCGCAGTGAAGAAATAACTGGAAGTATTTAATTAAACCCTTCCGCGACCATTAACCCTTTTACACCATTTTTTGAACGGGAAGAGAGCGTTTGAGGCAATATTTAAGAGAGAAAATCATTTTTCTTCATCGAGGTAAGGATTTTGGACCCTAATACTCGATTATATGTAATTAAGGATCAAATATCAGTGTTTAATTCATGAAAATCAGTAGAAAAAGATGGAATTAGGGCTTGAGATTATGAGACCTTTAGGGGTCGATTTGAGGGGTCAAACGAACTCCGATTTTAGCGATCGTTATATGTACCGACTCGTGAGATGATGATGAACGGTTTGGTATAAAATTTATCGAGTTCCGAGACGCGGGCCCGGGAGTCGGGTTTTGGCTAATTTCGAGTTTTGAGCTAAAATTGGTATCTTTCAATTAGAATTCATTCCCTTAGCATAATTGGATGATAAAAATCTGATCTTGGTAGATTAGGAGCATTTAGAAGTTGATACGAGAGGCAAGCGGGTTGCAGAGTAGCTTTTCGGGCTAGTTTGAGGTAAGTAATGTCTTTAAATCCTATCCTGAGGGTATGAAACCCCGGACTTTGCATCCTTTCACGGATTTGGAGTGACGCACACACTGGATGACGAGTGTGGGGCGTGCACGAATTGGAATTTTGGAAAAATATACCCTTTTTAGGCAACTATTGAGTTGTGAAATTGCTTTTAAAGCTTATTCTCTATAGTACTACTATGATTTGATATAATTGGGTTGTAAGCCATGTTTTGGGCCTAGTGCCGATCTGTTTTAACCCCTTGGGGGCTGTTTTACTGATATTCTCAATATTTTGAAATTATGATTTTTCACAACAGTCTTTTTTTGTGAAGTTGTTGACACTCTTATTTGATGATATTACAATTTTTTTAAATAAAATACTATTTTGGGTCGAGAACCCCGTTTTATTCATGGCCCGAGCGGCTTGCTGAGAGTGTCTGACTGAGTGTGGCTGAGGGCCAATTTTGTGAGGATGTTATGATATGAGAGAGGCTGAGTTCCTGAGAGTGATTTATGCCATGATGTGGCTTGTTTATAGCGCTTGGGCTGTAGGAGCCCCTCCGGAGTCTGTACACACTCCTAGTGAGCGCAGGTACCTATTGAGTGCGAGCGCCGAGTGATGAGTGATTGGGAGGCATGAGTGACAGTGAGGTTGCCCGCGGGGCTGATACTGAGTGATGGTGAGGTGCTGAGGGAAATTGATACTGAGTGATGATTATGGCACGAGTGGCAGTTTTACGATGATATTTCACTGAGTTTCGACTATGATTCACTTCATTTTTCAAATTGATTTTATTGAGAAATATTGGAAAATATACTTGTTTTTCAAAGGATTTTCTGGAAACTGGTTTTCGAACTTATGTATTCGATGTATACTTTATGGAGACGTGATGTTTTACTGTTTTGTGGATTGGTTTTTTGTGTTGTGTGTTTCATATACTTCAGACTGTGATTTATTTTCATTACTACTAAGTTGGCGCACTCATCATTACTATCTTCGCCCATGTGTGCAGATCCAGGTACTGGTTTGGAGCAGTAGTCATCCGAGTTTCATTCATCATCAGCTTTGGAATTTCGAGGTAGGTGTCCAGCGTCCGCAGCTTCTCCATTTCCCTTTCTTATTAGTATTAGTATTTTATTCCTAGACATTGCTTATGACATTAGCAGACTTAGTTTTATTCTTAGATGCTCGTGATCGGTTGACTCCAGTCTTTGGAGGATTAGTTTAGACTGTTAGATTATTATTGGGGCGTAAAGACTTAAAGAAATTATTTCATACTCTGTTTGCTACTTATTATTGATTTTTGAGAAATTATATTGAAACAAAATGTGTAGTTATGTTATGGTTAGCTAGCCTAGTTCCACGATAGGCGTCATCACGACCTGTTAGGATTTGGGGTCGTGACACAAAAGCACTAAGGATCGAAATCCTAGAAAAAGAAAAATGAATGCTCAATATGACACTACGAAAGAGCCTCATGAAGAAATCGATGATTTAACAAATCTTGAGAATCATGAGGAAATCAATGAGCCTGAGACTCAAGAAAATAAGGAACTATCAATAAACCCAATCGATATTGAGACGAATTTGATTCGATTAGATATAGTGGTGGATTATGTCTTTGCATAAAATGTTGCATCTAGCATTATGCAAGATAGTGATGATCTTAAATCTCATTCTATTGGAGAATGTTGACAAAGACGTGATTGGCTAAAATGGCAAGAAGCAATCCATTCAGAGTTGAATTCACTCTCAAAACATGAAGTTTTTGGGCATGTAGTACAAACACCTAATAGTGTTAAGCCTATTGGCTATAAATGGGTCTTTGTACGTAAGAGAACTAAGAAAAATTAGGTACAAAGATGCAAGGCACGCCTTGTTGCACTAGGATTTTCACAAAGGCCTGGTGTCGATTATGAAGAGACATATTCACCCGTTATGGATGCTATAACATTTCGTTATCTCATTAGTTTGTTGTTCATGAAACGCTTGACATGCATTTAATGGATGTGGTCACCACCTACCTTTATGTCTCACTTGATAATGAGACACACATGGAAATTCCCCAGGGATTTAAAGTGTGTGACGCATATAATTCAAATTCTCGGGAAATGTTTTCGATCAAATTGCAAAGATCTTTGTATGATCTAAAGAAATTAGGACGAATGTGGTATAATCGTCTTAGTGAGTATTTATTAAAGGAATGTTATATAAATTATGCCATTTATCCATGTATTTTTGTAAAGAAAACAACATCAAAATTTGTTGTACTTGCCTTATATGTCTATGACATAAACCTTATTGGAACTTCTACGTAACTCCAAAAGGCAATTGATTATTTAAAGAAGGACTTTGTGTGATGACCCAAAGGGTCATTTTAAGAATTTAGACTCAATTCTAGTATTATTAGCCATAAAAAGACTAATTTAAAATACCTCGATTTGTGTGCGCAGTCCGGACGTGTAACCGGAAAGCTTATATGTTAAAATATGAGAGATAGTAATTTCTAGAGTTAAAATTTGATTATAGTTGACTTTGGTCAACATTTTGAGTAAACGGACCCGGATCTGTGTTCCGATGGGAGGTCCGCAGTAAAATATGGAACTTGGGCGTATGCCCCGAAATGAATTCTGAGGTCTCAAGCCTTAGAAAATAATGTTTGAAGAAAATTATTCTGCTGGCTAATTCAAGAAATAAAGAAATGAAATAATACGTGAAATATATGATATCGGGCCCGTATTTTGGTTCCAGAGCCTGAAACAAGTTTGTTATGTTATGTAAGTCCTATCTGTGAAGTTTCATGAGAATCGGAGTTGATTTGATGTAATTCGGACATCCGGTTGAAAAGTTAAAAAAATTTGAGTGTTCTTGAGAAAACCATGAGTTTTGAGGTTAAATTTGTAGATTTTGATGATTTGATTGCAAGAGCAAGTGCGCATGATGTTTTTAGACTTGGGTGCATGTTTGGTTTGGAGCCCAGAGGGCTTGAGTGAGTTTCGGATAAGTTTAAGCTATGTTGTGCTTGTTTTTGATGTTTCATCGTTGTTTCTTCAAGCATAAATGATACCACATTAAGCAAATGGGCTCAAAATTAGTTTTTATTGAACCATTAGATCAGTATCATAATTATGGAGCCATAGGAAAAAGATTCATCGAATTTGGACATCGTATGAGGAAGTTATGCTCATTTTCGTGTCGGGAAAACAATGCTGGTTTTCTGGTGTGCCCAGTTCGCAAATGCGACTTCCTCCCAGCTTCCTCTTGTTCGCAATTGCGAAGTATTTCTTTGCTTTTGCAAGGGTCGCAAATGCGAACCCTAGGTCGCAAATGCGACTTCTGCAACTTGTTAAGTAAGATTTTAGACGGGAGTTTCACCCATTTTTCAATTTTCCCAAACCCTAAACCTCCATATGCGATTTTCCAATGACCCAAACTTCTCCAAATCATTGGTAAATGATCTCTAACTAATTTATTTCAATTCCTAATAACTTTTAATAATGATTTCAACAAAAAATCTAGAGTTTTCATGGTAAAAAAATGTTTTTTGGGTAAAACTTAGGAATTTCAAATTTTGGGGAATTGGACCTCGAATTGAGGTCGGATTCTAATACCAATTGTATATCCGTGCTCAGGGGGAGATTGGGTAAACGGATTTTGGTCCGAACCTCGAGTTTAGACCAAGCGGGCCCGGGGTCGATTTTGAAATTGAATAGGAAAACTTAGGAAAACCATTGCTTTTCAATAAAGATGATTCCTTTAGGCTATGATTGATAACATTGAACAAATTGTGATTAGATTCGAGCGGATTAGAAGCAAATTCTAAAGGAAAAGCAGTGCTAGAGCAGGGAATTGCTTGCGAAATTGAGGTAAGTGTTTGGTCTAACTTTGACTTGAGGGAATAGGAATCCCCACTTGTTTGCTATGTGAAGTGCATGGGTGTGGTGTATAGGTGAGGTGACGAGTATCTATGCACCACCCAATTTGCCTGTTAAGCATGATCCCTTCCCGTTCCCAACTTAATTGATTCTTGTCTTAATTTTTCTATGTCCATTATTGTTTCCAAGACTACTTGGTCTTGTTATTTTATTGTTAGATATTGTTGTGGTTATTTTGGAAGGAGTATTGGTTGTTCTAGCTGGATTCCTTGTGGTACAAGACGGTTGAGCGGTTTGAAATGGTTTTAACGAATTATATATATATATATATATATATATATATATATATATATATATATATATGTTCCTGTTTGTTCCATTGTTGATAATATTGAGGAAGTGATGAGGAATGCAGTTTAACCGTTTTATGATTGTTGAGGTTTACGTGGTTGTTTGGTTTCAATTGATTGTTTCCAATTGTTGTGGAAAGTGTATTAAAAGTGTTGGTTGTTCTTTTGATTTTATCATGGTACATAAAGATTGAGTTGGGTTGACAACGTTACGGTGTTTACATATATTCTGGTTGGTTTTATTGTGAAATGATATTGGTTATACGGTTTTCTGTTTGAAATTGTGGAAATAAAAGTATTGTGAAAGGCTTGGCCTGAATTGTGAAATTTATGAATAAATTGATATGATATGTCTGGTGGGAGCGGGTTGCGCGCCGCAACAAGGAGTGATAAGGGTGGACAGGTGGGATAGGATTGCACGCCGCAACAGGAGCAATAAGGGTGATATATTTAGGGAGGAGTAATAAGGGTGATATATTTAGGGAGGAGCAATAAGGGTGGACAGGTGGGAGCGGGTTGCACGCCGAAACAAGGAGCGATAAGGGGGTACATTATATTTTTACTGATTTTCAGAGAAAAACAAAGATTTGAAAACTTACTATTTTATATTACTATTTTTCATATTTTGGCACTACTTTTATTTAAAGTTAAAGTTAGAAACTTGAAAATTATTTGAGAGTTGGTTATAGTTGAGGCCTGGAAAAGGCGGCTGAGTTATTTCACTGTTGTTGCTTCACTTAATTATTCGTTTTGATTTCCTTCTTGCATTATATTTATTGTCTCAGTTATATTTTTTTTCTTTCTTTTCTTGTCGTGTAGAATTATTTTATTGCATTATTGTATATATTATTGTCACATGTTATATGTTGTTAATGCCCCGCCGTAGCCTCGTCACTACTTCGTCGAGGTTAGGCTCGACACTTACTCAGTACATGAGGTCGGTTGTACTGATACAACACTCTGCACTCTATTGTGCAGATCCAGATACCGACCGGCAATAGAGATATTTAGAGCGGCTATTCATTTATTCGGAGACACGAGGAATATTTTCCGGTGTTCGTAGATCCCGAAAGTCTTCTCCTATTTTCATAAACGTTGTTTTATCATATTCAGAGCAGTTACCTTATTTCTTTCAACGCATTATTTGTAGTATTCTTTAGTAGTTCGTGAATTATGACACCAGACTCTGGGGTAGTTCTAGATCTATTTATATAATTAGTTCATGGTTCGTTTTTATTCAATTGTTTATTATTTTTATCTTTGGAAATCATTTAAATTAAGTTTACTTTAGATTTATTTATTGATGCCTAAGAAGATAATCAAAGGAAATTTGCTACTCGAATTCTAACATTGGCCTGCCTAGCAAGTGTGGTGTTAGGCGCCATCACGATTCCTAAGGTTGGGAATTTGGGTCGTGACAAGTTGGTATCAGAGCCCTGAGTTGCTTATCTCACAACTCACGAAAAAACTTGGTAGAGTGTGAAGGATCGGTACGGAGATGTTTGTACTTATCTCTCAGAGGCTATGAAGTTAGGAACAATTCCACTTCTATTCTACTCTATCGTGCGAATTTATTTTACCATTGATGATTGAACTTGTCTATTCTTGTCCTCTCACAAATCTCGACAACACACAAAGCGTTTACAACCGGACAAGATATGAAGCCCCAATGACATCTACTAATAGGGGAAGAGGCAGAAGCAGAGCTCAGTCTAAAGCTCGAACATCATCACCTATTGGACAGTCTCAAATGGATCTAGACGTGGAGGTTCTCGCTCAGTCGGTACATGTTGGACTAGCCCATATCCCAGAAGGACTTATAGCTACTTCAATACTGCATTATAAGAGAATAGTTGAAAGCAACAGGGTTGATTTAGATGAGCTGTGAAGTTTAACATTGTGGATTATCAGGCATTGTGACCTATGTCTTCGTGCCAAGTGGGGAAGTCCACTGTCAAGAAATAGATTGTGGGGTCATGTGTTATATCGGTTTTGGCTTGGAATGTATAAGGCCTGAGATTTGGCAAGAGATAAAGCTGGGACTTGCGATATGTCTTCCTCCTTAATAACCATATACCTCAGTGCCAAAGGAGTTATATAGACAACTTTAAATCTACAAAAGGTCTACTCAGCGTGGAAGTCACGGTTGCGGATTTTGGGGTGCTCCAGAGGGAGTATAGTGGTTGACAAGCTTCTAGACTATATGGTTCGTGCCAAGGTTTATTTGTATAGAGCTCTACCTTTGGGTTCATTGTGCATCAATAAGGATAAGAGTTACCCTAAGGAATAACGAAGGGTACATGAATAAGTGGGGTAACTCAGCGATGTTGAGTCATCATGGTAAAGGAGAAATTGGTCGTCGGTGGTTGAGGCAAGCCTACAAAGAGGACGACCAGCCAGTGCAACATCAACTATTTGACTCAGTTCTCATAATGCTTTTGAAAGAGTTTGTTTCTCGAACCTTCCATTTTTGCATGGCGCTTAGGGTTTGAACGATCGTGTCAGGTCACCATGACAATGTTAGAACATGCCATCAGGTTTGATAAGTTAGCCTTTCATATTCCTACTTCGATTCATATGGCCAGAGAGCAAGTCCATAGACTCATTAAAGGACTCAATTATGATTGTAAAATTTTTGTGCGACTCAGGGCAAGTTGATACTTTATTGCGACTAGTGGTAGAAACTGTCCTAGACTTGAGAGAGTCATATTTCATCAGTGCACTCAGGCGACGTGCCCCATTACAGTTACAACTCAACTACATGACCGGCTAGGGAAATTGGTTCGGAATGTCGAAAGTGGAGGTCAGATTCCTAGAGGTGGAGACCCAGACTATTGGTATATTTTCTATGGTATGGCTGAGGTTGTTACATTAAATGGTGTCATTACAAGAACAATCTCTAATTAGTATAAAGTGATGATTTCCTGAACTTAATACGGTTATGCGTAACTAATAAAATTCTATAATATACTCTACTCTCGGGTGAGCTTCGTAACTCAAAAATCTACTTATGTGAATGCTTGTATTGAGAAATTCTATGGGGATAGCAATGTCCATCGTTACATGTTGTAATTTTGTTTAACAGAAAAATATTTAAAAGGAGGAAATGTAATGTTTCAATTAGCACGATGCACATGTTGCTTGTGATTCATACTTGAGGACGAGTTCCTCGCATTGTAATAAGATCTGAGATGTTTAAATTGGGCTACGAGCCGCGGTGGAAGTTATGTAAGGACGAGGTCCTTGTGATGGAAATTCTTGTGTTTAAATTCTCCCTTGTGAATTAAAATTTTGTTATAGTGCTGGTAGGGAGTCATGCATGTTAGGATGATTCAACAATTTATGTATAAAAATAATAATGATAATAATCTTAATAAATGAATAAATAATAATAAAAGTAATATCAATAATAAATAAATAAATAAATAAATTAATTAATTAATTAATTAACTGTGCATAATTTACCAAATCCATGTTATAATTATCGAGCTTTGGCCTACGAGGTATGTGCCGCCCGTGTGGCGTTAAATGAGACACGTTAATTCGGATATATAATTATGAGGTCTTCATGAATCGCATCTCGTTATCAGTATTGTGAAGGTTTGAAAGGAGATTATTGTTAACGTGAAGTTGTTTGATAATTCCGTAATTGGCTATGAATAACTATTAAGAAAATAGAGGCGGTGAGTATGGGCAGCCTTGCGTATATTCTAGTTGGTGAGAGACCATTAGCTTCAGACATTCAGACGTTGGCTAATCAGTTCGTGAGGTTGGATATTTCCCCCAGCAGTGTTCTAGCTTGTACAGTCGCTCTGTCTTCCCTAATTGAGCGTATTCAGGAGCGACAGGATGATGACCCACATTTGGCGGTTCTTAGGGACACAGTTCGGCACAGTGATGCCAAGCAGGTTACAGTTGGAGATGATGGTGTTTTGAGGATGCATGGTTGGTTATGTGTGCCTAATGTTGATGACCTTCGTGAGTTGATCCTTGAGGAGGCTCACAGTTCTAAGTATTCTATTCACCTGGGGGCAGCTAAAATGTACCAAGATTTGAGACCGTATAATTGGTGGAGAAGGATGAAAAAGGACATTTTGGCGTATGTGGCTCGTTGCTTAAATTGTCAGCAGGTAAAGTATGAACATCAGACTGGTGGTTTGCTTCAGCAGATAGAGATTCCTGAGTGGAAGTGGGAGCGTATCACTATGGACTTCGTTGTTGGACTCCCACGGACTCATAGGAAATTTGACGCAGTTTCGGTTATTGTGGATAGGCTAACTAAATCTGTGATGACCCAAAAAGGGGTCATCTTATGTGCATCTAATTTTGACTGTGTTCTGAGGCCCCGAAAGCCCTTATTAATCTCACCTCAATGTGCGTGCGCAGCCCGGGCGCGTAGCCGGGAAGCCTTTATGTGAAAACTTGATTGAGAGTTAAATTTTTGATAAATTAATTGAATAAAGTTGACTTTGGTCAACATTTTTGGTAAACGGACCCGGATTCGTGATTCGACGGTCTCGGAAGGTCCGTAGGAAAATATGGGACTTGGGCGTATTCCCGGAATCGAATTCTGAGGACCCAAGTCCGAGAAATGAATTTTCAAAGAAAATTGTTTTATAAAAATATTAAAGGCTTATGAAAATGAACCTTGATGTGAAACCTGTGCTTTCAGGCCCGTATTATGCTTTCGGCGCTCGGAACAGGTTCAATATGTGTTATATAAGTTATCTGCAAAATTTGGTAAGAAACGGACTTGATTTGATTGGTTTCGGATCAAAATGAGGAAAATTGGAGTTAATGAAGTTTTGAGGTTTTTAAAGGATTTTAAATTTGGCTTGAAAGGTGATTTTATGTTCCCGATGTCCGAATGAAATTCTGAGACCGGGAATAGTTCCGTCATGTCATTTACAACTTCTCTGCAAAATTTGAAGTCATTCCGAGTAGTTTAGGTCGGTTCGGCGCATTGAAGTGAATTCTAGAATTTCAAGTTCTTAGTTTTGATTCAATTTGGTTTTGGGGTTGAATTTTGAGTTTCGTTGTTGTTTTCCATGATTCGGGAGTTTGAGAGAGTCCGTATCATGAATACAGACTTGTTGGTATATTTGGACGGGGGCTCGGGTGGGCCCAGGTGCTTCCCAGACCCCGCACGGGGCCAAACAAACCAGCAACATCCACTGCTGGTGTGGCTGCTTATGGTGTGACCGCACCTGCGGTCTCCCAGTCGCAGGTGTGAGTGCGCACCTGCGGTCCAGCCTTAGCAGGTGCGACCCCCATCGCAGGCGCGGCCCTTCTTCCGCAGGAGCGGGACCGCTGGCGCGAACTCCTTCTCCGCAGGTGCGATGCTAGGGTCCCAGGCCCTTTTTCGCAGGGGCGGCGATTTTCTCGCAGGTGCGAGACCGCACCTGCGGTCCCAAGGTCGCAGGTGCGGAAATCACTGT
>MDKH01129841.1:0-45473 GCA_005239495.1 Nicotiana undulata
TTAGGGAACTTTGACACACCCGGATTATGAAAGGCTGTGAAATACCATATGGCAATGAGGTTTTGAGGAATTGGGCCTAATTGAAGGCACCCTATTAAATTGCTTCTTATTTTTCATTTCAATTATGGAATTTATTCATTGGCCTGTAATAATTTGTAAACAACTCTTGGGGATGGATAGTAAAAAGGGGAAAGAGATAACTATGCATGTTATAGATATAAAGGGTAGAAACCATGCTATTAGGCTTACATTTCCTATATGCACAATACGAGTCATGCTTAGGACTAATATGTGCATTAGGAACCATGCTTTAAGGATTTCATGAATCCGTTTTCAGCACTTTGCCTCAATACTGTTATGTCACTTCTTGTTTAGTAATAACAATGAAAATGCTGCCATGTGATTATGTTCATACATTTTAAATCTGAATCATACCTTAAACGAGTGTTAACAAATCTGCACTTTACCATGTTTCACGTAGAAATCATGTCTTAGGTAGACAATTAATGAACCTATCACTTTTACATACCCTGAAACCATGCCAAGTATGCATTAGATACCATGTCTTTAAGGCTTTCATGTTTACTGCTTTAACGTACAACATGTCTCTAATTCATGCTCATGCCTACCACTTAGGAATCCTGCTCCCAGGATAATAAAAAATCAATATAAAATTGCTACTCCTGTAAATCAGGTCTTCACCATCATGCATTTATATGTGCATATTAGATGCCATGCTCTAGGATATCGTTTGCATTTGATCAACTACTCCTAAGTTTAAACTACTGATTCATAAAAGGTATAAAAACATTATTACATTATGATTATCATGTCTGCCTGTGATAGAAATTGGTAACTGACATTGCATTTTAGATTTACATCACTTAGAACAACATGTTTTAGGTAAAACTTACCTCTAAACTGTTGAATCATTTTGATAGCCATCATGTACAACCCCAAGCCTAGGCAAGCCTTAGGTAATCCATCCCCTTAAAACTGAACGCTGTTTTGATTACGCTTGCTGTCTAAGGGCTAACAGGTTTTAAAACCCATAGGCAAAACTGATTAGAGTTTTCTGAGTAATAAAAATAGACCTGCATATCTGTCTACCCTCTGAACTTACTTAGACACCATATCTTAGGTTCTGAATTAAAACACTGTCCTTACTTGTGTTTGAGTCGTGCTGATTATGTGCATTATCCGTGGAGGTAAATTTGAGCCTCTCATGCTCCTATGTGTTCCCATTTACTACAGTCCTATGTGTTCTTTACTTGTCGCCTTAGAATTTTACCTTTCAAACCTGAGGGTCTGCCTAGTACCTCCCTTTTAAGATATTAGTCCTAACCTCTTCCGGAACTGATAGGAAGGGACGGGTAACAACACGCAATATAGTTCGTGACTAAGACGCGCTTTAATTACCTCCACGGGGTGAGAAATGGTAGAATATGGATATGATGACCGATGTGCTAATACCACGTGTAGCCCCTCTTTGAGGAGTGTCATACCGGGTATTGCATTGATGTGATCCATATTATTACAAACCTAGGATAACCTTTACTCCAAATGTTTAGATTGTAACTCTTTTCAAAACTTAGCCTTTCTATAACTGTTTTTCAAACACTTGCATGCTTAAGATTTAAATCCCCTCTTATTTGAGCCTTTATTTGTTTGATTGCAAAACCGTACAAATTCACAAAAGTTGTTTGCCCGGGAACCACATTTGTGGATCCTGAGGGGTACCTAACACCTTCCCCTTAGGATAACCTCAAGCCCTTACCCTATCTCTGGTTAATAATTTAGTTGTAGATAAACCCCTTAGGTGCCCTAACGCACCTTTAAAATCGTTAGGTGGCGACTCTAAAAATGCAAAACTCCTTTCCCCCAAAAGGAAAGTTGTCTCAACTCAAAATGTCCTGAACCCCATCTCCGCGAGGAAAAAGGGGGGTGCGACAACATGGCGACTCTGCTGGGGATTTTAGGCTTTTACCGTTACAAACCCCTTTGTGAATTTGTCTGAGTTTGATATTTGTACCCTTTCCTTTTCCCTTTTATGTGCAATTAATTGTTTATCTCTTTCAAGTATTTATTCCTTTCTGAAAAGCAAAACTGACATATTTCTTTGTTTTCCTTTATAACCACTTTAAATTATAATTGTTATATTTACCGCTTTCTTAAACGTGCAAATACATGACAACCTTCTTTTAATGCTTATTATTGCATAACCATGCTCGACATTCATACTCCTCTCGTGCCAAAAATAAAATCCTATAGCAACGCTTGATGAGTGGTTGCGCTCTTCCTATATTATTACCCCCTAAATTCGTAAAGGCTTATTTGTGGTAAAACTAGTCGATCAGCGGTGCAGTCGACGGTTCCGTGCCTTCCCCCTTGAGTTTTCCGCTCAAGGGTACTATTCTAAAACCCCATAGAAATATTACTTTGTTGTATTGTTGCATGCATCATGGTCAAACCTAGCCAAGCTAAAGTGTTGTCCGCATGATAGCTTTTAATATAGCCTTATCCAAAAGTCCATCGGGTTTCCCTAAACCCAAACGGACATCATCACGTTCTGTGCATTCCTTTGGAGAACTAAATGCTTCATGCTAATTGTTGATATTAAGTTGTCGAGTCCGGTGGGGGTAAGGCCCTAACCTTATTTGCTCTGCAGAAATATGAGGCACGAAATTCCCAGATTCGGCATGGTCTCCAACATCCACCCAAGACTACTGAGTTGGTGGGAAGACCTACACTCAAGTGACAAAACTCTTGTCAGGAAATACTTGGGTAACCTACCATCCCTCCTAGAAATCCAGCCTAACAAAATGATAATAGAGGTTGCTACCTTATTCTGGGATTGCAAAAGGTCAGTGTTTCGCTTTGGAGACATTGAAATGACGCCTTTATTGGAAGAAATAGAAGGATTGGCTGGCCTAGTATGGGAAACACCCGGGTTGTTGATGCCTGAGAACCGCACATGCAAAGGTTTCCTTAAGATGATGGGTCTGAAGAAGAATGCAAAACTGGTATGCTTGAAGGAATCATACATACCTTTTGATTATTTATACAAAAGGTACGGCCCCAGCAAATCATACCGTACCTACCATGATGAGTTTGCTATCACCTCCCTGGGACACATTCATCGTAGAGTGTTCGTCTTCATGTTCTACTTGTTGGGTTTGATCGTGTTTCCAATGAAGAAGGAGAGAATTCATACCAGACTGGCTATGGTAACTAAGACGCTAATGGAAGGGATTGATGGGAAAGACTTCAGCATTGTGCCTATGATCATTGCAGACATATATCGATCCTTGGAGAAGTATCAACAAGGAGCAAGACATTTCGAAGGTTGCAATCTATTACTTCAACTTTGGCTCATGGAACACCTCCAAAGAGGTGAATACCGACAAGACATTCATCGAAGGATCTGGGATGACCACATCGCTTTCTATCACCCGAAGCGAATGAATTACATCCCCGACATGTTCACTCATCCTGAGAACGCCGAATGATGGGTTGAGCTCTTTGATAATCTGACTGAAGAACATGTTCAATGGATGTTTGAGTGGTTTCCGACAGATGAGTTCATCATCCGATCCCGAGATGCACCGTTTCTAATACTTATTGGTTTAAAGGGGACATACCCTTACGTCCATCTTCGAGTTATGAGGTAAGAGGGTAGGAAGAAAGTCATACCCAGGGTGGACAAAATAAGCCATCTTCGAGCAGACTTTCAAAATAATGACAGTACTCACAAATGACAAGCTCAGCACCTATGGCACTGCAAGATTATACTTGAGAAGGACACCATCGAGCCAGACAGGTATCATTCCGGTTGCACCCCTTTCTATCTTGGTTGGTTAGAAGATAATCGAGGTAATCAGAGCAAGCCAGGGTACATCCGAGGTCACAGGGTTATAGATGAAAGGGTGAAGCGCAAGTCAAGTTCAACCAGCTGCGCAAAAGTATCCGTGAGTGCGAGGATGAACACCACAAAATACATGAGTCTAACAAGAAGCTGATTGAGGAGTGGAAAGACGTGGCTATCAGCACCAACAAGAGGTTAGGATACTTGGAACGAGGTATAGTCGAGCTAGAGGAGAAATTCATCAAAAGGGTCGAAGACTGCCAAAGGGATGAAGGAACTAAAGGAGGACATCTCGCCAGAGCATACCTGTTGCTGGGACTTCGCGAGCTAGGAAAGTTGTTCGAGGGAAGCAGGAATGTCGAATCTGGGGAAGGTCCTTCATGGACCAAGTAGATAGGAATGTCTTTATTTTTTTTAACAATGTAATGAGGCCAAGAGCCATTAGTGACTTTTATTTTTCGTTTATTTAGTTCGCTTTGGGGATTTGTCTATTTTCTTATCAATAAAATGAGGCATTTAGCATCTTAAGTTCTCCAAATCAACTTGTCGCTAGGCCTACCTCGGGCACAAAGAGGTTCCCAAATTAGGATACGCTTTACATTCCCGCACTATGTGTTTAAATACTGCAATATTTTTTATAATCCTCACTGACTTGACTACCTTTTGTTTTATTTCTTTTCTTTATTATTCCCCTCCCCAAAGGTTAGTTCGTGCACTCTGGCATCATCAGCTTATCGCACAAGATCAAAGGGCCATCCACCTACTCCTCCTCCTAGTCCTCCTAAAGGCAAAAACAAAGTCAAGAGCTAGATGGAAGAGTCCAGCGGCACCAGGAGGGAGAATATGGCTGAACGGTTAGAGGCCACTGATGGCCAGGGTATTCGGGTCTTAAATGAGAACATGTCACCACTGGAACAGAAATTGCTGAAATTTCAAGAAGAACTTGACCGGGTTCGAAATCTGGACAACCTGTCATTTTCCCTAAACGTCCCAGACGTAAACTTCCCAAACACTCAAAACCCTACACCTCCAGAAAATATCCCAAGACAATAGAATCATCCCGCACCTCACCATCACACCACTCCGCCAAAGAACCAAACTCTCCTAGCACAGTGCAATACTTGCTGCACTTCAAAAGAACCTCAGAGCCCCACCAAGGACCATCTCCACAATCCCATCTATGTGGAGAACATGCCACACTCCACTCCACCTATCCCACACCCGTCTGAGTCGGATGAAAGGGACCTGCTTATCAAGATTCTGGCCGAGGAACTAAGGAAACTAAACAACCGAATTCAGGGTGTTGAAGGAACCAAGGGAATCGAAGGGTTGAATTATGAAGACCTCTGTATACAACCTGATGTCAAACTTTTCGAGGGGTAAAAACCTGCAAAATTTGAGATGTTTGACGGTACTGGTGACCCGAGGGTCCATATAAAGACCTATTGTGACAAGCTGGTTGGCGTAGGAAAGGCTGAAAGGATCCGCATGAAGCTGTTCATGAGGAGTTTGAAAGGGGATGCATTGACTTGGTACATTAGCCAAGATCCTGAGAAGTGGTCAAACTGGGTAGGTATGGCGTCTGACTTTATGGACAGATTTAGATTCAACACAGAGAACGCACCAGACGTGTTCTATACCCAGATTTTGAAGAAGAAACCCACAGAGACATTTCGCGAGTATGCTACTCGCAGGAGGTCCGAGGCTACTAAAGTCAGACCTGCTTTAGAAGAGGAGCAGATGAAAAAGTTCTTTGTCCGGGCCAAGGACCCGCAAGACTTTGAACGGTTGATGATGATTGAGAATTACAAGTTCTCCGACATTATAAAATTAGGGGAGCGGATTGAAGAAGGTATTAAGAGCGGTATGGTCACAAATTTTGAAGCCTTGCAAGCCACAAACAAGGCTTTACAGTCCGGTGGTGTGTCTAAGAAAAGAGATGTGGAAGCTATAATGGTTGCACGAAGAGCCAAATCCCCACTCAAATACCAAATTTATCCAACACCTCCACTCACATACCAGCCAACCCCGAATTACCAAGCACCCTCACCTTCATACCAGGCTCCTCCACCCACTTACCAATCTCCACCACCCACATATCAACCTACTTCACCCAGAGACTCACAATAGGCTCCCGTTTAACACACTTACAATTCCCAGCCATTTCATTACCAATCACCCCCTACCCATCAAAACTTCCCTGACCGCGACCTAATTTTGATCGCAGACCTCCAAAATAATACACCGCCATAGCTGAACCCATTGACCAGTTGTATGAGAAACTCAAAGCTGTCGGTTACGTCACCTCTATCCCTGATGCCACCCCTGAGAACCCTTCTCAGTGGGTTAACCCAAACAAATCCTGTGCATACCATTCCAGCATGAAAGGGCACACCATCGATGAATGTTGCTCTTTGAAAGACAAGATACATTCCTTGATCGATAACAAAATCATTGTGGAAAAGGAGCCCGCTCCGAACGTCCGCAATAATCCTATGCCAGACCATAAGTGTGGGGGTATCCATATGATTGAAATAGAAGATGATTGGGACCCCGAGGGATAAAGCGGGTTGAACGCGAAAGGCGATGATCCAAAGAAACCAGCAGTCACTCTCAACCCGATCATAGTCCAGATTCAACCATCTGAGGATGTTGAGGTAAATATGTCCATACCTCTTGAGTTTGAAGCGGAGCCACCCGTAAAGACACCAGTACCAATTGAAGTTGAGTTCGTATCTCCAGCAAATGCACCCGCACCATTTGAGGTTGCAGTCTTGCCACCCAAAGCACACATTTCATTTGAAGTAAGGATGTCCACACCAATTCCAGTGGCGATGTCGACCACGCCACCCTTCTATACAAACGCTATCCGTTGGGACTATACGGCCGAGGCAAGAAGGAAAGTCAAGGTAAAAACTGAGGAAGCCGTTGCAGCACAGGTCATGACGAGAACTGGTAGGGTCTATACCTTTGAGCATCTGGCCGAATCAAGCAAGCAGACTGCCAACCGGCCTCCCCTTGTCGAAACAGGTCCAGATGATCTTTGGAGGAAAGCACATGCTAAGGAGTATTTGGTCATAGATCATCTGAACAAGACGCCAGCACAAATATCCATCCTCTCTTTGCTGCAGAATTCTGAGACGCACCGAAGTGCTCTGTTGAAGGTGTTGAGTGAAGCGTATGTACCAAACAACATCACTAGTGGGGAAATGGCCAATATGGTGGGCCAGGTGTTGGAAAGTCACAAGATCACTTTCCATGAGGATGAGCTGCCTCCTGAAGCATTGGGCCATAACAAAGCATTGCACATCACTGTGCAATGCGAAGATTATTTCATCACCAGAATCTTGATCGATGGAGGATCCAGTCTTAACATTTGCCCGTTGATAACACTCAAGAAATTGGGTAAAGGGCTGCATGAGAAAAAGGATGGAGCAATCAATGTGAAAGCTTTCGATGGATCTCAAAGGTCCACCATTGGTGAGATAAGCATATGCCTGCAAATGGGACCAACTTGGTTCGAGGTTGACTTCCAAGTGATAGATGTGCTAGCGTCCTACAATCTGTTATTAGGACGACCATGGATCCATGCTGCTAGGGCCGTAGCCTCAACACTACATCAGGCGGTGAAGTTCGAGTGGAACCACCAAGAGGTAATTATTCATGGTGACGGTAGCAACCCTATTTACAATCGCCAGACTATTCCGGTGATCGGAGGAAGAAGAAAGTTGGGTGGAGAAACTTACCACCACATTGAACGGGTCAATGCCATCGACAAGGACAAATGGTGGGATAACAAGATCGGGAGTATACTAAACTGGAATGGGTACGAGCCTGGAAAAGGGCTCAGCAAGAACCTTCAAGGAATCTCCAAACCTATCAAGATCAAAAGCCATGGCACCACCTTTGGTCTGGGATACGACTATACTTGGAAAGAGTATAACGACTGGTCGCCATCTTCGCGCGGTCCTTACTACCTACTAGAGCAGTCAATACCGCATCTGGAGCAGACCTTCCAGCATGCCGACGTTATTTATGGATCAGACGAAGAAGAAGCACTGGCAGCGATGAGGAATCTGTTTCTGGAGGACAGTGATATGGACTGTTGTGTTATTCTTGAGGAGGGAGGGGAGGAGAGCCCTTCCATACAGGCTGTGAGCAGAGGGACATACCTCAAAAATTGGACCATCAGGACAACCAAAGCCCGATGAGCCTAGGGGTAGCAAGGCTAAAACAAGCATTACTTACCATTTTATTTACTAAAATGACTTTTTCTTTCCGCATTTTTCAATTCCTACAATAAGATCCTCAATGTTCAAAACAGTTATTCAATTTATCAAAGCATTTTCTAATTTATCTTATTTATTTCTACTATTTTCTCTCATTACTTTATCTATACAACATTATTATTACTTGTCTTGATGTACCAATGACCGTGACATGCAACGAGACAACGCGACAAACAGACGTCGAATCAGATAAAGATGATATACCCGACGATATCGTCAAAGAAGTTGAAAATTTTGAGAACAGACCTAAGTCCAACCTGGACGAGACTGAAATTATCAACCTGGTAGATTCGGGAAACGTCAAGGAAACACGGATCAACATTCATTTGTCACCGTCAGAAAAGAAAGAATACATAGAGTTTCTGAAGAAGTATGAAGACATCTTCGCCTGGTCGTATGATGACATGACTGGTCTAAGTACGTCTATTGTGGCTCACAAACTGCCGACCAATCCAATGTGTCCACCGGTAAAGCAAAAGCTCAGAAAGTTCAAACCCGACATGAGTTTGAAAATCAAGAAAGAAGTTACCAAGAAGATCAACGCCAAAGTTCTCAGAGTGGTTGAGTACCCAACATGGTTAGACAACATTGTACCTGTTCCGAAGAAGTACGGGAAGGTCAGAGTCTGTGTCGACTACCAGGATCTCAACCGGGCCAGTCCGAAAGACGACTTCCCTTTGCCAAATATACACATCCTGATTGACAATTGCGCCAAGCATGAACTACAATCATTCGTGGATTGCTTCGCTGGTTATCATCAGATTTGGATGGATGATGAAAACGTTGAGAAAACAGCTTTCATTATGCCGTGGGGAGTATACTGTTACAAGATGATGCTATTCGGCCTGAAGAACGGAGGGGCCACCTACATGAGGGCTATGACCACCATATTCCTTGACATGATTCACAAAGAGATCGAGGTATATGTGGATGATGTTATTATCAAGTCCAGGAAAGCCACAGACCACATAGAAGATCTGAGGAAGTCCTTCAACAGGTTGCGGAAATATAACCTGAAACTGAACCCCGCAAAGTGTGCATTCGGGGTTCCTGCTGGGAAGTTGTTGGGATTTATTGTGAGCCGCCGGGGAATAGAATTGGATCCATTAAAAGTCAAGGCCATTCAAGAACTGCCGCCGCCAAGGAACAAGAAAGACGTGATGAGTTTCTTGGGGAGGCTTAATTACATCAGCCGGTTTATTGCACAATCTACAGTTATCTGTGAGCCGATCTTCAAGATGCTGAAGAAGGACGTTGCAACCAAATGGACCGATGAGTGCCAAAAGGCTTTCGATAGAATCAAGGAATATTTGTCAACACCGCCCCTCTTGGTACAACCTGAGCCAGGTAGACCTTTGTTACTCTACCTTGCCGTGTTATATGGAGCTTTCGGCTGCGTTCTGGGGCAGCACAACGAAACAGGAAGGAAGGAACAAGCTATTTACTATCTCAGCAAGAAGTTCACTCCGTATAAGGTCCGGTATTCTCTTCTGGAATGCACCTGCTGTGCTTTGACTTGGGTTGATCAAAAGTTAAGGCACTACTTTTGTGCCTACACAACATATCTCATATCAAGGATGGATCCATTAAAGTACATCTTTTAGAAGCCCATGTCCCCTGGCAAGCTGGCCAAGTGGAAAATCATGCTGAGCGAGTTCGACATTGTTTATGTAACTCAGAAAGCGGTCAAGGGACAGGCACTAGCAGACCACCTCGCTGAGAACCCTGTGGGCGGAGAATACAAACCCCTAAAAACGTATTTCCCTGATGAGGGGGTATCATTCATAGGAGAAGACATTGCAGAATCCTATGACGGTTGGAGGATGTGCTTTGATGGAGCAGCAAACTTCAAAGGAGTTGGCATTGGAGCAGTCTTAATATCGGAAACCAGGCAGCATTATCCGGTATCCGCCAAACTTAAATTTCCCTGCACCAACAATATGGCAGAGTACGAGGACTGCATCTTAGGGCTCAACATGGCCATTGAAATGAACATCCAGGAGCTGTTAGTAATCAGTGACACGGATCTGTTGATACATCAGGTACAAGGAGAATGGGAAACCAAGAATTCCAAGATACTACCGTATCTGCATCACGTACCGGAATTGAGAAAGAGGTTCACGAAGATAGAATTCCGGCACGTCCCCAGAATCCAGAATGAGTTCGCCGATGCATTGGCTACTCTGTCTTCTATGATTCAGCATCCAGACAAGAATTTCATTGACCCTATTCCCGTAATGATCCATAATCATCCAGCTTACTGTGCCCATGTTGAAGAAGAAGCAGACGGAAATCCTTGGTTTCATGACATCAAGGAATATTTGGCAAAAGGCGATTACCCAGAGCTTGCGAATCCCACTCAAAAGCGCACACTTCGGAGACTATCCAACAATTTATTTCACTGCGGAGGAATCATGTATAGGAGGACTCCCGATTTGGGACTATTAAGGTGTGTTGACGCAAAGGAAGCATCAAAACTACTAGAGGAAATTCATGCTGGGACCTGCGGCCCACAGATGAACGATTTTGTTCTTGCAAAGAAGATACTCCGAGCTGGTTACTTTTGGATGACTATGGAAATAGACTGCATCCAGTATGTCCAGAAATGTCACCGCTGTCATACATATAGGGATATGATAAAGGTACCCCCAAATGAGCTCAATGCAACAAGCTCACTATGGCCATTCGCCGCTTAGGGCATGGACGTTATTAGACCAATCGAGCCTGCCTCTTCTAACGGACACATGTTCATTCTGGTATCCATTGATTACTTCACTAAATGATACGAAGCAGCCTTCTACAACGCAGTTACTAGGAAATTCGTGGCCGACTTCGTCCGCGACCGCATTGTTTGTCGATTCGGAGTTCCAGAGTCAATCATCACCGACAATGGTTCCAATCTCAACAGTGACTTGATGAAATCCATGTGTGAAACCTTCAAGATCAAGCAAAAGAATTCCACAACAAACATACCGCAAATGAATGGAGCTGTAGAAGCCGCCAACAAAAACATCAAGAAGATACTAAGGAAGATGATAGAAAAGCACAACAGTGGCATGAGAAGTTATCATTTGCCCTATTAGGATACCGCACCACAGTCCGCACATCAACAAGAGCAACTACCTATATGCTAGCTTATGGTACAGAAGCTGTTATTCTTGCCGAAGTTGAAATTCTATCTCTAAGGACTATGCAAGAAGCTGAGCTCAACGACGCAAAATGGGTAAAGAACCGTTATGAGCAACTAGCCCTCATAGACGAAAAAAGAATAAATGCAGTCTGTCATGGTCAACTCTATCGGAACAGAATGACTAGAGCCTACAACTAGAAAGCCAAGCCGAGACAGTTCACACCAGGGCAGCTGGTGTTAAAAAAGATTTTTCCACATCAAGACGAAGCCAAAGAGAAGTTCTCTCCCAATTGGCAAGGCCCATACATGGTTCACCGAGTGCTGACAGGAGGAGCACTTATACTGGAATAAATGGACGGAGAGGTTTGGCCAAAACCAATCAATTCATATGCAGTCAAGCGTTATTACGTGTAATCCTTTATGCTTCTATCAATGTTGTAAATTGAACTACGCTTGACCTGATTCCCGTTTAAGAGGGGCCATATGGGTTCGGTCACAATTCAACAAAAAAATCATTTTCCCCTACAATTGGAAACTGGGGCAGAATTTTGAGGAGGACCCTCAAAATTCTGAAGCAAGTCCAGCCGATCGCTGCACAAGCAACAGTCAGAAACGTTCACCCATCAAACTGGGGCAGAATTTTGAGGAGGACCCTCAAAATTCTGAAGCAAGTCCAGCCGATCGCTGCACAAGCAACAGTCAGAAACGTTCACCCATCAAACTGGGGCAGAATTTTGGGGAGGACCCTCAAAATTTCGTAGCAAGAGAGGTTGCAGTGTCTCGAATCGTGTCATAGTCGTCGGTTCAACTAAAACTATTTCAGATTATATGTTTATATTATACTTTTACAAAATTATGCATACTTATTCTTAAAATAGCTTGTTTAGCAAACGCTACCCCAATGATACAGACAGTATCATCAGATCAAGCCGAACGAGTCAAGCAAAGCCAACGGGGATACAGACTAACCTTCCCCCTTTACAAAACTCACGATTTTTCTTTGGATGCAGGCATAAAGAACAAACACGTAGAGAAGTCTCAAATCTTATCGCAACCGCAAAGGCCAAAGTTCGATGTCCACACAAAAGGACAAGTATGTTTGAGGTTGCAATCCCCAAAACCATCACACTTGTCGTCATCCATTATCAATAATGCCCCGCAGTCACAATGCCCTCTATAATCGCAATGTCGCAATCTATCACCAGCTAAGAATTCCTACCGTCATTTATTTTTTCTTGCATAAGGCTACCATTCTGCCTTCCGAGACTAAACGCTGTCTCCATCTGCATTGCATTCTTGCATAAGGCTACCCTTCTGCCTTCCGAGACTAAATGTTGTCTCCATCTGCATTGCATAAGGCTACCATTCTGCCTTGTGAGACTAAACGTTGTCTCCATCTGCATTACATTCTTGCATAAGGCTACCATTATGCCTTCTGAGACTAATCTCTGTCTCCATCTGCATTTGCATAAGGTTAAGCTCTACCTCCATCTGCATAAGGCTACCTTTCCTCCTTCTGAGACCAAACGCTGTCTCCATCTACATTGCATAAGGCTACCTTTATGCCTTCCAACTTGCATAAGGCTACCTTTCTACCTTCCGAGATTAAGCTCTACCTCCATTTGCATTTGCATAAGGCTACTATTATGCCTTCCGAGGCTAAACGCTGCCTCCAATTTACTTTTCAAAATCAACCATTACCTCAAGCACTATTTACTTCACTTTCCTTTCGGGCAAATCTCTGCCCCTTTAATTCACAAGACTAAGCTCTGTCTTGTTAGCATCGTACTATTGCATCTTCATGGGCTGAAATATCGCCAACCTATCCAAAGGCATCATCGTTCGGAGGCACCATCTTTATGGCCCGAGAACACCATGTCATGGCCTGAGGATCTCTTTAATCATTTTGCATATCATTATTCAAAGGCGTCATGGTTCGGAGGCACCATCCTCATGGCCCGAGAACAACATTTTCATGACCTGCGAATCCTGCATCAAGCAATTCATGGCCCAGGGCGTCATGGTCTGAGGACGTCATCCTTAACCGTCCGAAGACATCATTCATGGTCCGATGGGAACATGCATCATGTTTAAATTACGCACAATATATGCTTTCATTGTTTATTTGCAGGTAATCCGGCAATCAACGGCTATCCTAGCAGGAGCGGTCCCGCTACAGTTGTCCTAACTACCCCGTAAGCCGCTTATTCATCTAGCCCTGTATATCGCATTCGTTCTTGAAAGAACTCCATGTGTTTGAGTCGTGATGATTATGTGCATTATCTGTGGAGGTAAATTTGAGCCTCTCATGCTCCTATGTGTTCCCATTTACTGCAGTCCTATGTGTTCTTTACTTATCGCCTTAGAATTTTACCTTTCAAACCTGAGGGTCTGCCTAGTACCTCCCTTTTAGGATAGTAGTCCTAACCTCCTCCGAGACTTATAGGAAGGGACGGGTAATAGCACGCAATATAGTTCATGACTAATACGCGCTTTAATTACCTCCACGGGGTGGGAAATGGTAGAATATGGATATGATGACCGATGCGCTAAAACCACGTATAGTCCCTCTTTGAGGAGTGTCATACCGGGTATTGCATTGATGTGATCCATATTATTACAAACCTAGGATACCCTTTACTCTAAATGTTTAGATTGTAACTCTTTTCAAAACATAGCCTTTCTATAACTAGTTTTCAAACACTTGCATGCTTAAGATTTAAATCCCCTCTTATTTGAGCCTTTATTTGTTTGATTGCAAAACCGTACAAATTCACAAAAGTTGTTTGGCCGGAAACCACATTTGTGGATCCTGAGGGGTGACTAACACCTTCCCCTTAGGGTAACCTAGCCCTTACCCTATCTCTGGTTAATAATTTAGTTGGAGATAAACCCCTTAGGTGCCCTAACGCACTTTTAAAATCGTTAGGTGGCGACTCTAAAAATGCGAAACCCTTTTTCCCAAAAAGGAAAGAGTTGTCTCAACTCAAAATGTACTGAACCCGATCTCCGCGAGGAAAAAGGGGGCGCGCAGTATAGTGAGGCTAGGATCGTAGGAAGTCAAGTTTCTGTGAACCTTTTTTCATTTATATTATATAACATATCGTGGTGATCTGTTCAGCTTTGTAAATTCATAAATTGGTGGTTAATACAATATGTATAATTACCGAAAAAGAAAAAAATAAATCAAAGAGGGGTGTGACTTGTGAGTCATTTTTACACTTTAAGCTAGGTTGGGTTTTCACGTTATGTCGTACGTTATTTATTTTTATGCTCTTTACTACCATGTTGTCAACAGCAGAAAACTGTTTACCTTGAAAACGGTATTAACAATTATATTTGATTTGTGGTTATAAAGATATGTGATTTATTTTAATACTAGTTGTTAGGTAAGAAATGTTAAGTGTAAGTAAGAGAAAAAATGATAAGCAAACCAGTATGTTCACAAGACTGGGACCTCGAGCTCAGTAGTATCGGGCCACGAGGGTAGTCTTCGAAAATTGATGATGAACAATAAATGAAGAACAATAAAGGAATACAATAAATAAAGAGAAATAAATATGTAGAGTAACTGTTGAGCACGTTTAGACAAGAGAAGCAGAGAATGTTCTATTGTATTGAATATTCATCTGTTTTACAAAATGACAGGGGTCCCCTTTATATATGAGGGGGAAATCCCAACATAGTACATGCCTAATTATGACAAATAAATGCTATTGGTACAGCTGTATAACGGCTCAGTACGGACTTGTACTATTCTTGCAGACCTTGTCAGCTCTAACCACGTGTCCTTGGGAATTTCCGGCCTTTCCATGACGGTCATCGATTGTCATACTGCCTCGTGGTATGCTGTGACGAGTCTTCGATATGCCCTCTCGAGGGGAGTACTTTGGGGTCGAGCCTTAGACTGTGCTTCGAGCCCCTCGAAACCGAGCTTGGAATGCTATAGAGGCCTCAAAATCGGACTCCCCGATTTTGGCCGTATACAGATAGTCCCCCTGTTTCTTATAGTGAAATAATAAGAAACGATTTTGAATTCTCCGACTCTTTAACATCTCCATCATAACATCAGTTATGTCATGTAAGAGATTGATGTGACCAAAGGTATGTTCAAAAGTCATGTTCTCACGGTTCTCGAAAAGCCTCGAATTGATTATGACGATTGACCGTCCTTTGGTTTTCCCCAACGTGCTTGACTGGCCCCTATAAATACTCCAATCCTTCACTCCTTGAACCTTTACCCTTTACCACATCAATATATCTTCAACAACTCTTCTCATCTCTTTCTGGTGTTAATCTCATAACCAATTTCTTCCTTTTCCTCCTAAATCTTATAGCAAAAAATTGCAAAGACTTCTAAAACCGTTCCCCAAGATGAGAAGGCCTCATCATCATCACGCTTGTCTAAGAGCAAAGCAGTAGTGCCTCCTCGTCTTGAGGAGTGTATCCCCGAACCTTGTGAAACGTCCTCCGATTTCAAGGTTGACAAAACTTCTTCGAAACCCGGGCGATGTGAACCCATGTCCCGATATATTAGCCTGATAATTGAAACTGGGAAAGTGAAAGCTGACTGCCGCTGGGGGGAGGCGGTACAAGTGAAAATTCTCTTTCGTGAGGAAGACATAACAACACACAAAGCCGGCTTCCTTAATGTATATACATATCCTTTTACCCAAGGTTCGCTGGAACCATCTTCGCTACCGATAAACCTCGTGATCCTCGATTTCTATAGACAATACCGGGTGACACTTGGCCAAATCTATCTGTCATTCTGGCGCATTGTTTACATGGTAAGGTACTTCTCAAACATGGTCGAGGGGATTCCTTTTACCCTCGACCATCTAATTAGAATGTACAACCCCCGACTTTATCGAGGCAGCCTGATTAAGCTCCAACGTCGGGCTTCGAAGGTCCTTTTTGTCAGCATCGACGAGGACAAGGATAGAGGGTGGATGAGCCGCTTTGTCCGAGTTAGGACCTCGGACCTGATCCCTACCGAAAGGATGCCATTCCCCGAGGAATGGAATATAAATCGTAAGTGATTATGTCAATTAAGTATTTTCTCTCTCTTTCGAACCATCTTCCCTTCGAACTAACTTTTTTTGATGATGTAGTTATTGAATGGTACCCTGGCACGGCCAAGGATCTCCCGGGCTGGGTCCATCATCTCGATTCGACCTGCCCATATGCTAAGAGCGTGCGGCGCGACCTGGCCAAGACCCTTGGGAGGCTAAAAACCATGGTGAGGTTTCACTTCTATAGTACTCTAACTCTTTAAAGAAGATATCCTCTTGAAAGTATTCTCACCCTTTGTGTTTATTTTATGCTTGTGCAGGCCAAGGAGAGGCCTTTTTGATGAGGGAACCTCCTCCCGGGGACGCAGATACCCCAAAAACCGTTAAGGAGAAGAAGAGAAAGAAGAAATCACCGATTGAGTCCCCGTAGCTGAAGAAGGCTAAGGTTCAAAAACCTAAGGTCGATTCAGCGGCCTTAACTTTAGAAGCGGCAGAGAGCCTTCGATCCGAGGGCAAAGAGAAAAATTACTGCCCGTTGGTGCCTACGAATGCTTCAAAGCTTGCCGAGCCGACGACTGTTGAGCCGAAGGATTTTGAATCGAAAGTTGCTGATGCTGCCCCACCTCGAGCTGAAGAGGTTCTCGAGGGTGGGTCAAATGAAGTCCCTAAATCGGTCGACGGCCAAAAACGTTCCCGAGCCGAGGGGCATTTGGTACATGAACTCAGGGAGCCCAGTTCTGAAGCTTCCCGAAGGCAAGAGAAGGCCCTGATCGATCCAGCCGGGGTTTTTAATATAGATTATTCTACGTTGGGTTCGACATTTTCTCCTAGGGAGATACGGGATGCCCGTAATATGGAGGCTCCCGGCGCGGGGGCATCCCTTGGGGAGAATGATGTGTTTGAAGGATATTTCACCGGGGTCGAAGAAATCCCGAGCTCAACGACTCGCTTATTTTCGAGGAAGTCGATAAGCTCTGCAAACAGGTAATCTTATGACAACTATGCCTTGAGTTTTGATCCTCAATTTTTCTGATTTCTTCCCTTTATGCTTTTAGGTCATAGTGCTTTACAATCAGGTTTTTTCCAGGTCACAAGCTGAGTTGGCCCACTATGAGGAGGAGTGTATGAGGCTCTCATCGGAGGCGGATGAGTGCAAAGCACTTCTAGCCAAGAGGGAGGAGGAACTGAATTACTTTCAAGCTCGCTTGGAGGCGATATCTCGAGAACGGGCCGATCTGGACGAGCAGGTAACATAGTCTTCGTATGCTTATTTTTGTGCTCGTTCAATTTTAGCATTTAATGGCTTAACTTGATTCTTTCGGCTTAAGCAAAAACATGACTTGATGCGGGAGGAACTTAGAGTCAGGGATACTGAGATCATCGGGCTCAAACGACGCATGGATGAGGTAACATCTGAGAGAGATATTCTCCGAGAGAAGATGACCTCGGTTGAGCATCAACTCCAAGATGCAAAGGTAGAAAGTAGCAAGTATAAGGATCTCCATGTTGAATCAGCTACCGCGCTGTCCAAGACTAAGGCCGAGGTTGATGGGCACTTATCCTCGTATCGGGAGGATGTTGCTGCTGTAAACTCTTGGACTAAGAAAGTGTCTGCCGAGGCCAAGCTCAAACTAGCTTGAGCCCTTGACCATGCTCGATTGGGATCTTGGAGACAGGCTCTCGAGGAAGAACATACAGGGGGCTTCGACCTTTCTGCTGAGTTTGACAGAGTGAGGGCCCTAGAAGAAGAATTGGCAGCTCTTCTTTTTTTCTAACGGTGACTCGGCCAGTGGTCTGGCCAGCGGCTCGGAAGACGAAGAAGATGAAGAAGAAGTACCCGAGGGGGAAGAGTCCATTGAAGACCTGGGGAACGAGGGCCAAGCCGTTGAAGGCATAACTCCCGAGGGAGATTCATCTAGTCATAGGCTTAATTTTCTTTCTCTTTCGTGTATGGGCTCCAAGTATGAGCTTTGTATGTTTTGTGAATCTTTTTATGAAAAAATCTTCGCTTTTCGTCATTTCCTCTCTTTCCTTTGCTTTATTTGAATAAAATTTTATGCTTCTCGATAACCAATCTGATTTTTAGGACTTATAACATAAAACCTTTGGGTTTTCCTGCTTGATGAATAATCAATGACAGTTGACCATTTAGGGTTCGATCCTTGAGTTATGTTTTGACTCGGGACTATCGACCCCCCCCCCCCTTGCTTTTTTAAAAAAACATTGGCCTTTAGGCTCTTTTTATATTGAGTCGATTCGACCTCTAATATGGCTATAGTTTTCCCCCATTCTGGCTAAAGACTTTTGAAGTTTTTATTATGCCTTGGCATGTTTTGTGTTCATCCGACTCTTCGACGGCTCAAACGAGAACCTCGATTATGAGTCGATATGTGACGATAGTCTAGTACCTCGTGGGGTTTTCTTGAAGGCTGATTTTTTGAAGCCTTTTCACTGTTCAGAGCTGATATTATTGAATCTCCTTTTCTTATGCCGAGGGTAGCCTGATTAACTGGTTCTTTTCAAAGTATTCTCGAAGCATTTGAAGGCCTTTAGTTTTATGGCGGCAGACGGATGTCTCCGAGACGCATTAATTTGGTCGTAGCCTTTTAATATGACCGTAGTCTTTATGTTCGGCCATAGCCTTTAGCCTTTACAAGTTCGAATATATGGCCTAGGACTTAATATCGGGGTTATGCCTTTTTAAGGTCTTATAAATTTGGGCATGCCTCTTTGAGGTCTTACAGATTCGATGCTGACTCACTGAGGTCTTATGAGCTCGAAGTTGCCTCATTGAGGTCTTACGAATTCGAGTTTTCGATGGCTCGATGAGCTGACTGTCGATGACAGTCCCCGAGTGTTCGAGAGTTTTTGGACCTTGAGCCGTTTCTCATGAAAGTAGTAAGCTTCTTTGAGGCACAAAGCATTTTGATGAGCAAAGAGGCTTTTTCGATTACTTGATATATGTGTACATGTTTTTGCCTTCGGAGGCTCGATTATTCTACACGAACACGGTTCATTTGACCGTTTGGCCGAATACAACATTCTCCTATCGAGGCCCTCTTAGGCATAACTTGATTCCTTCGAAAAGACAATCTCCGAGGGTGATGCCCCCCACCCCCACCCCCCAGTATTCGAGGTTGATTGAAAAGAAGCCTTGAAAACTTGTTGAGTTATCCTTAGGTAGCATATAGATGTTGCCTCGATAAAAACCTCGCCGATAAAACCCATTTGGGATAAAACCCGATCTAAGGGAAAAAGAGTGCAACACATATTTTAAAACCCAAGGTCTTCGAGCTGAAGGGTGCTTCGACTCCTCTCATTCGAACACCTGTAATAAGTTAGTATAAAACATAGATGAAAAGGGCAAAGGTCATATCTCAACAGTAATCGCGTTTGAGCATCGATATGTTCCAATTGCTTGGTAGTTTCTCTCCTTCCATGGTGCCAAGTTTGTAGGACCCTTTGCCTACAACTCCGAGGACACGGTACGGTCCCGTCCCAGCCAGGGCCTAACTTCCCTTCATTTGGTTTTCGAGTGTTGAGGGTGACTTTCCTTAGTACTAAGTCCCCGACTCCGAAGTATCGGAGGTTTGTTCTCCTGTTATAGTATCTTTCGATTCTTTGTTTTTGGGCGGCCATTCGGACCAGCGCAGCCTCTCGCTTTTCGTCTAGCAACTCAAGGGCTATAGTTATGGCATCATTGTTCGAGTCCTCGGTGGCATGTCAAAATCTGGCGCTTGGTTCCCTGACCTCGACCGGTATTAAAGCCTCGGACCCGTATACCAAAGAGAACGGTGTCTCTCACGTGCTTGATTTCAAAGTTGTTCGATACGCCCATAGTACTTCGGGCAACACTTCTTTCCATTTTCCCTTCGCATTTTCTACCCTCTTTTTCAACTTTTGAATGATGGTCTTTTTCGTGGATTCGGCCTGACCATTTGCACATGGGTGGTAGGGTGCTTATAGGATCCTTTTGATTTTATGATATTCTTGGAACTTCGTCACCTTGCTGCCAACGAACTGCTTCCCATTATCACATGCAATCTCGGAGGGGATCCCGAATCGGCATATGATGTGTTCCCAGATGAAGTCAATGAATTCTTTTTATCTTATCTTATCGAAGGCTTGTGCTTCCACCCATTTCGAGAAATAGTTAGTCATAAATAGAATAAATCTAGATTTACGATGCGCCGTAGGTAGGGGAACAACAATGTCCATCCACAATTTCAAGAACGGCCACGATGATAAGACTGAATGCAATTGTTCATCGGGTTAGTGGATCATTGGTTCAAACCTTTGGCATTTGTCACACCTTCGAACGAACTCCTTGGTGTCCTTTTCCATGTTATCCCAATAGTAACCCGCTTTGATCACCTTCTGAACTAAATAATCGGCACTAGAGTGGTTTCCACAACTGCCTTCATGGATTTCTCGAAGCACATAATCGGTGTCCCCCGGTCCCAAGCAAACTTCTAGAGGCCCGTCAAAGGTCCTTCTGTATAGAGTTCCATTCTCGTCGAGTGAAAAGCGGGATGCTTTGGCTCGAAGGGCCCTTGATTCTTTTGGGTCCGTGGGCAGCTTCTCATCTCCAAAATAGACGGTGTACTTGTTCCTCCAATCCCACGTTAGACTTGTTGAGTTCATCTCGGCACGACCTTCTTCAACCACCGACTTGGATAGTTGTACAACAGCCCCCGGGAGTATGTCATCTTCTTCGACGGACGATCCCAAGTTTGCGAGTGCATCGGCCTCGCTGTTTTGTTCTCGAGGTATGTGGACAAAGTCCATTCTTTGAAGCGATGAAATGTGACCTGAAGCTTGTCTAAGTATCTTTGCATCCTATCTTCCCGAACCTCGAAGCTCCCATTTACTTTGTTTACTACCAGAAGGGAGTCACATTTTTCTTCGATAACTTATGCTGATAGCCCTTTGGTCAGTTCGAGACCTGCAATCATAGCCTCATACTCGGCCTCATTGTTAGTCAATTTCGAGGTTTTTATAGATTGTCTGATCATGCCGCCCGTAGGCAGTTTCAGAGCTATGTCGAGCCCGGACCCTTTCGCGTTGGAGGCACCGTCAGTGAATAGGGTTCATACCCACGATGATGTGCCCGTTTTTAGCAAGAGTTCTTTCTCTACCTCGGGCACGAGGGCAGGCGTAAAGTAGGCCACGAAGTCCGCCAAAATTTGGGACTTGATAACGGTTCGGGGTTGGTACTCGATATCATACCCTCCGAGTTTGATAGCCCATTTGGCCAATCGAACCGATAATTCAGGCTTATGCAAGATGTTTCGAAGAGTGTATGTTGTTAAAACACATATATGATAACATTAAAAATAAGGATTCAATTTTTCTAGATGCACTTATTAATGCAAGAGCTAATTTTTCTGAGTGTGGATACCTGATTTCAGCATCTCCTAGGGTCCGACTTACGTAGTAGACAGGAAATTACGTACCTTGTTCTTCTCGAACCAACACGCCACTAACCGCTACTTCGGATACGGCCAGGTATTAGTGCAACGTTTCGTCCTCATTCGGGGTGTGGAGCAAAGGTGGGATCGAGAGATACCACTTTAATTCTTCCAAGGCATGTTGGCATTCCCGGAGTCCACTTGAAGTTGTTTTTCTTCTTGAGTAAGGAGAAGAAGTGATGGCTTTGATCTGATGACCTTGTTATGAATCAGCCTAAGGCCGCTATCCGCCCGGTCAACCGCTGCACGACCTTCACATTGTTCACCATTGTGGTTTCTTCTATGGACTTGATTTTGTTGGGGTTGATCTCGATCCCCCTATTCGACACTATGAAGCCTAAAAACTTACCTGAACCTACTCCGAAGGCACATTTCTCGGGGTTGAGTTTCATGTTGTAGCTTCTAAGGATATCGAATATTTCTTGCAAATGAGTCAAATGGTCTTCTGCGTGCAGGGACTTAAATAACATGTTATCAATGTAAACTTCCATATACTTGCTTATTTGATGTTCGAACATCTTATTAACTAGGCGTTGATACGTGGCTCCCGCGTATTTTATCCCGAAGGGCATTACATTATAACAATATGTGCCATACTTCGTGATGTACGAGGTCTTTTCCCTATCCTCCGGGTTCATTTGGATTTGATTATACCCGGAGTAGGCGTCGAGAAAAGTAAGTATCTCGTGGACGGCCGTGGCATCTATCAAGCGATCGATGTTGGGTAATGGGAATGAGTCTTTAGGGCATGCTTTATTCAAGTCTTTGTAATCTACGCACATTCTTAATTTATTTCTGTTTTGGGGACTACTACTACATTAGCTAACCATTCGGGGTATTTCACCTCCCTAATGGATCCTATTTTGAGAAGATTTGTTACCTCGTCTTTGATAAACGCATGTTTTACCTCAGACTGAGGCCTCCTTTTTTGCTTTTCCAGTTTGAACCTGGGGTTGACACTTAGTCGATGGGTGGTTATTTCCGGTGATATCCATGTCATGTCTAAATGGGACCAATCAAAGCAATCAATGTTGTTAATAAGAAACTGAATGAGTTTTTTCCTGAGTTCGGGGATTAATCTCATTCCCAGGTATACCTTTCCATCTGAAAGATGCTCGATCGTTGACTTTGTTGCATCAGATTCTTCGGGGGAAAGTCTTCTTCGTCATCCTCATTCAGCTACTCACAGACCGCCTGTCCTTCGGGGATATGCTTTCCTTCTGACTTCCCCTAGATGGAGGGTGTCGATGTTGGTGCCATGTCGTGTACCGCGAACATCTCCCTTGCTGCATGTTGTTCTCCATACACTGTTTTTACTCCATCCTTTTTTGGAAACTTCATCATTTGATGAAGGGTTGATGTCACCGCCCTCATATTGTGTATCCATGGCCTTACAAGTAAGGAATTGTATCTCATGTCACCTTCGATGACATGAAACTAGGTATCTTGAATTGTACCGGCCACGTTGACTAGGAGGATGATTTCTCCCTTCGTTGTCTCAGTCGCCATGTTGAATCCATTCAGGACTCAAGAGGCGGGTATGATCTGATCGAGCCATCCGAGATACTCTACCACCCTCAGCATGATTATATTGGCCGAGCTACCTGGATCCAAAAGCACACATTTAATTTGAACTTTATTCAAAAGGAAAGAAATTACCAGGGCATCATTATGTGGTTGAGACAAGGCCTCGATGTCTTCTTCACTGAATGTAAGAGCATCCTCGAGCAAATAGCCTTGAGTTTGTTTTTCCATTGCGATGGATACCTTTGTCCGTTTGAAGACGGGTCCCTGTGGGGTGTCGGTTCCTCCAATGATCATGTAAATTATGTGTTGGGGTTCTTTCGGTTTGTTCGCCTCTATTTCTCGAAAGTGGTTCTTGGCTCGATTGCTGAGGAATTCTCGACGAAACCCTTCGTTGATCAGTCGGGCCACCTCCTCTCGAAGCTACCTATAATCCTCGGTCCTATGAACGTGAATGCCATGGTATTCACACATTAAGTTGGGGTTCCTCTGGGAGGGATCTGACTGCGCGGGCTTTGTCCACCTGGTATCTCTGATCTTACCCATGGCCGATACGATGTCCGAGACATCGATGTTGAAGTTATATTCTGACAATCGGGGTGCCTCCATTGGTTTTGAATGTCTGTCAATCCCGGTCTTGATCATAAGTCCCCGGAAATTTCAGCCTCGATCCATCCCCTGATCATTTCGAGGTATATTCTGCCTCGAAGTGTTTCTTCGATCTTTGACATATGGTTGATATATTTCTTTTCTTGGCCTTCGCTCTCTTTGTGGATTTCTTGATTCCTTAGAAAACATCATGTTTGGATACACCAAGCCCCAATGAGCTCCCAATTGGTCGTCCTCGACCCTGATCTTCGACTGATACTTGTTGTGCACATCCGCCCAAGTTACGGCGGGATACTCAATCAAATTCTGATTCAGCTGCTTCGAAGCTATCGAGATGCGTTCATTCAAGCCCTGAGTGAAGGCCTGTAATGCCCAGTCATCTGGGACTGGCGGTAATTCCATTCGTTCTATTTGAAAGCGGTATACGAACTCCCTCAGCATCTCGTTCTCTCTTTGTTTGATTTTGAAGACATCTGACTTTCTCGTAGAGACCTTAATGGCACCAGCATGTGCCTTCACAAAAGAGTCTGCCAGCATGGCAAACGAATCTATTGAGTTCGAGGGGAGGTTGTGATACCACATCATGGACCCCTTGGACCGTGTTTCCCCAAACGTTTTCAACAAGACGGACTCAATTTCGTCATCTTTTAAGTCATTCCCTTTTATACCACAAGTGTAAGTGGTGATATGCTCGTTGGGATCTATTGTCCCGTTGTACTTCAGGATATCTAGCATCCTAAACTTCTTCGGAATGGGCTTCGGATCCTCACTCGATGGAAATGGTTTCCGCACGAACTTCTTTGAATCCACACCTTTCAGAATCGGTGGTGCACCCGGGATCTTATCGACCCTCGAGTTATAGGTCTCCACTTTTTTGTCGTTAGCCTCTATCTTCTTTTGGTCTCCTGATTCAATCCTTTTGGTGAGATCCTCGAGCATTTTTATAATAGCGAGGTCTGCAGCTGACCCATTGTTACTCGATCTCTCCAATGCCTGCTCGATTCGAGGAGCCGTTTCAGGTATTGTTGTGCCCGGCTCTGTAGCTGAGCAATGGCCACTTGCTTTGCTTGTAACATCTCAAAATGACTTGTAGGATAATTACCCTTTCCTCCCGAGCAGGAGTTCTCTGCGCTTCATGTTGGTCTCCTCCGCGCACACTTCCGTCGGTATCAGAGCTTACATCGACATGCTGAGCGTTGCGTGAGCCCACATCGACGGGGATTTGTGCCGGTACCACCCCAGGGTTTTGCAATGGTACACCGACGGCTGAGGCAGTTTCACCGTTTTCTCCATGAAGCCCAAGACTGTTGTTTTTGTGTGCATTCACTGAGTTAGACGTTTTTTGACCTGAAATGAAAGATTCTTGGACAAGAATCAGAAAACCAGCACTAAAACAATCACTATTATTTTTAGCCCCACGGTGGGCGCCAAACTGTTTACCTTGAAAATGGTATTAATAATTATATTTGATTTGTGGTTCTAAAAATATGTGATTTATTTTAATACAAGTTGTTAGGTAAGAAATGTTAAGTGTAAGTAAGAGAAAAAATGATAAGCAATCTAGTATGTTCACAAGACTGGGGACCTCGAGCTCGGTTGTATCGAGCCTCGAGGGTAGTCTCGGCAGTTGCTGATGAACAATAAATGAAGAACAATGAATGAATACAATAAATGAAGAGTAATAAATCTGTAGAGTAATTGTTGAGCACGTTTAGACAAGAGAAGCAGAGAATGTTCTACTGTATTGAATATTCATCTGTGTTACAAAATGAAAGGGGTCCCCTTTATATAGGAGGGGGAATCCCAACATAGTACATGTCTAATTATGACAAAGAAATGCTATGGGTACAGCTGTATAATGGCTCAATACGGACTTGTACTATTCTTGCATACCTTGTCAGCTCTAACCACGTGTCCTTGGGAATTTTTCGCATTTCCATGACGGTCATCGATTTTCATACTGCCTCGAGGTATGTTGTGATGAGTCTTCGATATGCCCTCTCGAGGGGAGTACTTCGGGTTCGAGCCTCAGACTGTGCTTCAAGCCCCTCGAAACCGAGCTTGGAATGCTATAGAAGCCTCAAAATCGGACTCCCCGATTTTGGCCATATATAAAAACGTGTGCGGAACATGTAAGTTCCGGCTGGTTAAGCAAACTTTAGCAATTTCTAAGAGAGTACGAACATTGAGAACGTCCTAATTCACCCCTTTCTTGTGTGTGTAATTGCAGAAAATAACATGCAAGTTCGATATTAATTCGATCCTATATACTACAGGTAGGAGTGGCAAACGGGCGGATCGGGTCGGATATGATTCGGGTCGAAACGGGTAATGAAAAAACAAATAAATTATCCGGTCCGTCCCATATTTAACACGGGTAATATACGGGCTAACCGGCGGATAAAATGAGTAACCATATTATCCATCCATGACTTCACATTAGTCTTAAACTCTAATGTGAATTTGCTGCCCTTTGCAACAGAAGATCATTACTGAAATAATTTTTCAATAATTGTATTATCCATATTTTACCCATTTAGTTACTCATTTTCCTAATGGATCATATAGGTAATTATCCATATTCGACCCGATTTAAAAAAAAATCAGTTATCTAATCCATCTTTAATGGATTAAATTGGATGAATAACTATTATTTTTAGTCATCTTGCCAGATCTAATTGCTGGCAACGATTAATAAAACGAGTAGGAAGAGTCGAAGAGATAAGAACTTGTTAATTCTTATCGGAAAAAGGAAAACAGAATAGTTTTCTGGTCAAACGAACATTACAAACCATTGCATCACACAAATGGTTCCTTTGCAACTATACTAGTTCAGTTTTAAAAAAGGAAAATAAAGGGTTCCTTAGCGGCTAACTAACTGAGCTGGCATTCTGGTTTTTGTTATTTTTCTTTATTCGGGAAGGGGGTGGAGTAGGGAAATGGGTGAAGAAGTTAGTTGTTTTAGAAGTAATCTCCAACTTGTGGTCCGTTTATATATATATATATATATATATATATGCTAGTCTTATATATGCACATTGCGCGTGTACATAATGAATACTTTGTTTTTCAAGAAAATCGTATAAATATTAACAAAAAAGATGGTTGGTGGCTAACTTTGGTGCTTAAATTATTAACATTTCTTTATTATACCATAGGGTATTTATTACTAATTGTTTCATCCCAATTTAGTTGTCCAATTTAACTTTTCGATTATTATGAGAAAATAAAATATCCAAATTATTTATTCTTTTCTTTGAACTAATACTTTTTTTTAAAAGAAAATAAGAACTTCTAAAGAAGTCACGAACGGCCAATTATGATTCCTTCTTCTACTTTATGCTAAGAATATTATAGTGATGGAAAGATTTAAATTTCTAAAAATATTATTAGTTCTTACGTAAATCAAATAAGGAAATATTTAATATCCAAACTTTTAGTTAATTTAAAACCTAAATATTAGAAGATAATAATGACTATTTTGTTCAGTGAAACTCTATATTAAAGGGGTAAAATAGACGAACGATATTTCGCTAAGGGGCTCCATACGCGCGTTGCACGTATACCCGTGTCATGAGTAAGACCTTTTTAAATTTACATAAATATTATTAAAAAATATTTTGAATTATAAAATACGAAGATAAAGAAAATAGTGTAAGTTTCTTAAACTAAAGAATATTGAGTGTGTTTAGCTAATTCATAAATAAATTAAAAAAGAAACTTGTGTTAACATGATTTTCAAATACTTTTTTTTAACTTAACTTCAAATACTACTCTTTTCAAATATCACAAATTCATGTCCAACTTCAATTTTTCATACAAAGAATACGCTTTAGTTTGACCAACTATTATTTATTATAAAATAATTTTGTTATTTTAGATGTATATTATTTTGAAGAAATAGTACGTAATGGAAGTGTAGGAGTATATGTCAATGTTACAATAATATGCCCGTCCATAAGTTATAATATTCCTTGTTTTGAAAATAAATCCGCATTAAAACTAATTTTATAGAGATCTATGGATGGTTCTTTTCTTACTTTAAATTAGACAAACATGTCATGTTCAAAGAAGAAATTAAATTGTGTTTAAAGTGGAAACACATTTCTACAATCCGAGATGTAAATAAAAAGGAGTAAAAGAAAAGTTTCCAATTTTTTGTTTGATAATCAAAAAACTTGTCGAAAAGTTTTCTACATTTCAAAATGTAAATTAAAAGGGGTAAAAGAAAAGTTCCTTCCTTTTCAAAACTAAAAGGGCAGTGCTTGTATATATAATATGAAGTCTTTTACGTGCTCGTAGAATTTTTCTTTGCCAACTTTTCTTATATAGGTAATTATTATAATTTTAATCAATTATGAAGTTGTTTCGTTGAAGGAAGATTGTATATTTTAGAATGGATCGAGTCCCAGCAGAAAAAGGTTACTTAGTTCTAATCCAAATTATATTTATACCCATCATTAAATTGTTACATAAAAGAAAAATTAACTTTTAAGGGTAAGCAAGTCCATCAACTTTTCGGGAATATTTTTGTCTCTTCATATTTAGCTTTCTAACATTCGTGCTTTTATAATAACTTGTTTCTGAGCACGTGCGTTGCTATTGAGATAGTGTATTTATCATTATGTTAATAGTTTGTTAATAGTCAGCTAGATGTGTATTAGTTGGCTAATATTGAGTCCCACATGTAATATGTATATATATACTCAGTTCAACTCTTAATACAACTAATTCTCTCATTTCACACAACCGACTCTTTCACTTTCTATGTTCTCCTTCGAGAAGCTTCCATGATTCCTCCATTGTAGCTCAAGTTTGAGCTCTACTATTTTTGCTCTTTTACATGGTATCAGAACGAGGTATTCTACTCGCTATTCTCTTCAATTTCTCTCAAATTTTTGGATTCTAAATCCACAGTCACAATCTCCATCCTTTTGCCCTAATTTTCTCGGTTCGACGAATTGACACTGGTTTCTCATGGCTATCCTTGATCCAAACAATGATTCTGGAGTTGAATTGACTGATTCAACTCATGTCGCCGGTACTGCTCTCGGAGTCAATCCGAGTTGCCCATTTTACATGCATCCATCGGATAATCCTGGTGCGATGTTGGTCACAGCTCCGTTCAACGGCGTCAGATATCGATCCTGGAGAAGAAGTGTTCTCAGAGCCCTCTCAGTCAAAAATAAAATAGGATTCATCACAGGCGAGTACAAGCAACTAGACCTATATTCTCCGCAATTTCGTCAATAGGAAAGGTGTGACGATATGGTAACCTCATGGATCCTGAATTCTCTATGCAAGGAAATCGCTGACATTGTTGAGTATGCTAATAATGCTTTCGGGCTTTGGAGAGAATTGGAAGATAGGTACGATCAGACTAATGGTACCAAATTGTATCAAATCCAAAAGGAAATCAATGATTTGGCTCAGGGAACTCTTGATGTTACTGGATATTATACAAAAATGAAGAAGCTTTGGGAAGAATTAAGCATGATAAATGCTAAGTCACAGTGTAGTTGTCAGTGCATTTGTGGGGCTAAAGAGAATATGCACAAGGCTAAACAAGATAGAAGACTTATTCAGTTTCTCATGGGTTTGAACAAAGTGTATACCATAGTGCGAGGTAGTATACTTATGATGAATCCACTACCTTCCATGGCACAAGCCTTCTCCTTGTTAATTCAGGAAGAAAAACAACGAGAAGTGGAGCCACATAATCAACTCATGCTCGATTCTGCTTCTTTGAATGTTAATGTGGCCTCACACACTAGCTTCAACAATAGAACACCTGTACATAACAATTTCAGAACCAACTACTCTCCAAACAGTTACCCTTCCACAAGTACTAGATCTCGCCCCTTCTGTGTCCACTATAAATGCACTGGCCATACTATAGAGAAATGCTTCAAACTTCATGGCTATCCCTAGGATTTCAATCAGAATCCCAAGTACAATAAAGGCAAAAGGATTGCAACTAATGTGCACAGTGTTCCACTAGACTCTTTTTCTATGAAAAGTGAAGAAACACAGACTCAAGGTAGCAATTCCAATGTGAGTCTCACTAAGGAGCAGTATGGGCAGTTGGTGACTCTGCTTCAACATTTTCAGACCAGCACTGGAGGAGATAGTTCAGACAACAATGTGACTAGTGGAGTCATGAACTTCGCAGGTATCTTTTCTTGGTCTGCCTTTGTCCTTTCCGTTGATTTTGGCCTACTTTCATGTAAATGCTTTAAATCAAGGGCTGACATTTGGATCCTGGACTCTAGGGCCTCTAACCATATGACTTTCAATAAATCCTTATTCACTCACATTAAAACCCTAGTGTATCCTATGTTAATCACATTACCAAACGACTATAGAGTTAAACTCACAGAAATTGGAACTGCCACATTAGCACCAAACATTGTTCTACATAGAGTCTTATATGTTCCATCCTTTAAGTACAATCTTATTTCAATTCACTCTTTAGCTTCTAAGCTTAAGGGTCTGATTGCCTTCTCTGATTTTCTTTGCCTTCTGCAGGACCCTTCAATGAAGAGGCCTCTGGAGATTGGTAAGGTCAGAGATGGCTTGTACCTCCTTTGTTCAAGTTGTCTGAAGAATTCATGTTCTACTTCACATGTTGCCTCTTTACCTGTTTCCTGTTTTGTTTTGTCTAACTCTTCTGATGTAAATAGTTTGCACTTCCAACATTCTGCATCATCTATAAATGTTCCCATTTTCAATTCACAGTCTTTTGTAACTAATTCCACTAGTTATAAAACTCAGTGCATTTCTTCAAACTCCTTTTTGTCTAATAAGAATCAAGATGATTTGTTGTGGTATTACAGATTAGGCCATGTGCCCTTTATCAAAATGAGGAGGATATCTTCTATCCCTGTTCAGTTCTCAACCAAACAGCCCTTCCTTTGCTCTATTTTCCCTATGGCTAGACAACCTAGACTTGCTTTTCCCCACATGAGTAGTACTACTACTTCCATTTTTGAACTTCTTCATGTAGACCTTTGGGGACCTTATCACATTGTCACTCATGATAAGTATAAATATTTTCTCACCTTAGTGGATGATCATAGTAGGGCCACTTGGACTCACCTCTTAAGTAGCAAAAGCAATGTTTTGCAAGTCATCAAAATCTTCATATCCCTGGTTGAAACCCATTTCAAATACACTGTCAAATACCTTAGATTTGATAATGGCTCAGAATTTGTCAACATGGAAGCTTTATCATTCTTTCAGTCTAAAGGAATAGTTCATCAAAAAAACATGTCCCTATACTCCTTAACAAAATAGAGTTGTGGAAAGGAAACATAAATACCTCTTAGAAACTACCAAGGCACTTCTTTTTCAATCCAAATTGCCTTTACAATACTAGGGTGAGTGTTTACTGGCTGCAACCCACATTATAAACAGACTTCCTACCACCTACCTAAAAAATAAATTCCCAATTGAGATCCTCTATAATAAAGCACCAACATATTCCCATTTGAGAAGCTTTGGATGCTTATGTTTTCCTACTATACCTAAAGTCCATAAAGACAAATTTGAACCTAGAACCACACCCCATGTCTTTGTGGGATATCCCTATGAAACTAAAGGGTACAAGGTTTTAAATCTGGCCACCAAAAAGATTCATGTTTCTAGAGATGTGATCTTCCATGAGCACATCTTCCCCTTTGCTATCCTACCTAATTCCTCCTCTTCTTTTCCATTAGTACTTAATTCTGCTCCTTACACAGTAGATGTGCCACTTCCTGCAACACATCCTGAGTGTGTGTCTAGATCATTGCCTGATTTAGTTGACACCTCCAATGTGTCCTCGCCTATAACAGTCTCACCTCCCACTCATTCCTCATCTTCAGAATCCCCTGTACTTCATCCAACACCTCACATTCAGGAAAATCATGAACCTAGAAGATCTACTAGGGGGACATCATTTACCTGTTCATCTAAAGGACTATGTATACTCTTTACCCAATTTTTACTCTACTTTTCATTATCCTTCTAGTCTAACACCTTCTGCCACTACATCCAATCTAGATTCTTCTTTTTCTCTCAATGCTCTTTTCTCCAATCATCATCATGTCTCCTTCACCTCATTGGTCCCTGATAGTCAGCACCTTGTGCAAAGTGTTTGCCATGATAGTGATATCTTATGCAGAAGCAACCTTGAATCCTTCTTGGCAAGCAGCTATGTCCCTAGAGTTTGAAGCTCTTCATGCCAACCACACTTGGGACCTAGTTCCCTTACCTACAGGGAAGAAACTTATAGGTTGTCGATGGGTGTATAAAGTCAAACACAAAGCTAATGGTAGTGTTGATAGGTTCAAGGCCAGATTAGTAGTGAAAGGGTATACACAACAGGCTGGTGTTGATTACACTGAGACTTTCTTACCTATTGTGAAAATGACAACCATTAGAGCACTTGTAGCAACTGCAGTAAAGAAGCATTGGGGTATCTTCCAACTTGATGCCGATAATGCCTTCCTTCATGGGATTTACATGAGGAAGTGTATATGGACTTGCCTCCTGGTCTGTTGGTTGATAAGCGTGGCATAGTATGTAAGTTGAACAAATCATTGTATGGATTGAAACAAGCCAGTCGACAGTGGTATGCCAAGTTGGTTGAAGCATTGTGTTCCAAGGGTTATGTACATTTCCTCAATGATTACACTTTATTCTACAAAAAATCTGATTCCTCTCCCATATATGTTGTTGTCTATGTAGATGATGTAATTGTCACAGGGAATAACTCAGAAGAAATCAACTCTTTGAAGGTTTTTCTACATGCTCAGTTCAAGATCAAGGACTTGGGCAAATTGCATTATTTCCTGGGTTTAGAGGTTCTCTACAAGGAAGATGGTGTGATAATCTCTCAAATAAAGTTTGCTATTGACTTACTGAAGGAGTATGAATGCCTTCATGTTAGTGCCTTCAGCTCCCCATTAGATCCTACAGTCAAACTTCAAGCCAAGGAAGGTATACCCTAGCAGATCCTTCTGTCTACAGAACCTTGATAGGTAAGCTGAATTTTCTCACAAATACAAGGTTGCACATTGCCTATAGTGTCCAGCACCTCAGTCAGTTCATGAAAGATCCTAGGGAACCTCACCTCAAGGCTGCCTATCACTTACTTAGATATTTGAAAGCTGATCCTACTCTTGGTATTTTCTTGTCTACAAATTCAGATTGCACAGTTAGAGGTTATTGTGACTCTGATTGGGCTGCCTGCCCAGACTCTAGGAAATCTATCAGTGGATATCTAGTGTTGCTTGGTGACAGCCCCATTAGTTGGAAGTCCATGAAGCAAGCTACCATCTCTCTTTCTTCTGCTGAAGCAGAGTACAGAGCCTTGCGAAATGTAGTCGGAGAACTTGTTTGGATGTGCAGATTGTTAACTGAGCTTGCTATTCCTTTTCCTTCACCTGTCACAGTGTTCTGTGACAGTCAATCTGCTCTACATATAGCCTGTAATCCTATTTTCCACGAGAAGACCAAACATATTGAAGTAGACTGTCACTTTGTGAGAAACAAATTGCAAGAAGGGCTGGTTTCCCTCCATCATGTTGGGACTGATAATCAACTAGCTGATGTTCTAACCAAAGCACTTACTGGAGTCAAGCATGCAACGGTAATGAGCAAGTTGGCTGTGATACCTTCACCTCCATTTTGGGGGGGGGGGGGGGGGGGGGGGGGGGTATTGAGATAGTGTATTTATCATTATGTTAATAGTCAGCTAGATGTGTATTAGTTGGCTTATATTGGGTCTCACATGTAATATGTATATATATACTCAGTTCAGCTCTTAATACAACTAATTCTCTCATTTCACACAACCGACTCTTTCACTTTCTCTGTTCTCCTTCGAGAAGCTTCTATGGTTCCTCCATTGTAGCTCAAGTTTGAGCTCTACTGGTTCTGCTCTTTTACACACGTGTATTCCATATTAATTTTATATAATGTATCTAAATCTAAAATAGTTAAGTTACAAAGTGAATACACATATTCTACAAACATTTGATTGAAATATAAGTTACAAATCCAAATATATAAAAGTTGTCACTTTTACCTATCCTTAATACCTCTTACGAATGAAGTTAGAAATCCTAATATCAAACCAACTCAATTTAGGTTAAAAATTTCAACCATCAAACTATTGATTAGAGTTTCTCTTTTTATTTTAAGATTATATAAACCGATGATTGATTTTATCCTATATTTAATTAATCCCAATATAATCTTTAAATAAATAAATATGCAACTATTCGTCGTACACACACATCCCATATCTAGTGTATATAGTACCTCTTGCGAGGCACATCTTTCCGTCCTTCACGAGTTTCTCCTATTTTAACAATTTTGAATTTATTTTACTTGAGTTTAAATTTTAAAAAGGTTCAAATGATTCTTCCTCCTAGAATAAGCACAATGAACTCGGAACAATAACAATTATGAGTTACATTTTTGTATACGATATTATATTTCGCAACAAATTAAGTTTCTTTACTCATTTATAGATTTAAATGATAAAATAAGAGTTGTACCAAAGTCTCCAAAATATAAACAACAACAACAACAGAAAAAAATCTCACGGGTCTGGGGAGGATAGAGTGTACGCAGACCTTACCCCTACCCCAGAGGAGTAGAGAGGCTATTTCCGAAAGACCATCGACAGGAAGAAAAATAAACAATAGACAATAGATCAATGACAGCAATAGAAGATAAAAATAGTAACACAGTTATAAGAAATAGTAAAATAGATGTAAAATCAATAACTATAAATAGCAATACTACCATAGAAAATAGCAAAGTCTCCAAAATATGTTACTGCTAAAATCACTCTGAACATTAAAAACTCAAAAGTCAACTCAGAGTTTACCACAAGCAAAGTACAAATTAAGATATTGAAGTGCAGAAAGAGAATTAACACTTTTTCTTAGCAGTAAAATTAGAGGAGTAATTCCAAAAAGCTAGTACTATAAATATGCATACCAACTCAAACCACCATATCATATAGTTAAAGAGTAATTAATCTATTTAAGGGAGAAAATGAATCTAATAGTTACTTCAACCTCAATTCTAGATTCTTAACATTCTAGGATGAAAGAGTGATCATATTCTTGTGAATATGCTCTTGTGGATCCTTAACCTGAGGATTGCTACATATGGCATCTTTCTGAGAGTGGAGAGAAGAAATTTCAAAGTGATGCAATGAAGACTAATGTTAAATCGCCCGTAGCTAATAGAATTGGCTACGAAAGTCGTCGCTAATCTGTCGCTAAATCGCCCGTAGCTAGTAGAATCTCTTGGTAATCTATAGCTAATCTGTCGCTAAATGAGATTAGCGACGGATTTTTCTGTTTAGCTACAGAATTTATCCGTAGCTAAAACCAGATTTTTTAGTAGCGTTGTTGTTGTCTCAACTTCTCTTCCCACGATAATTACTCTCTCTTCAGTTTATAAGTGAAGAAGACTTATGTGAAAATTTTGTAAAGATCTTTCTTAAATAGGAGAAAGACAAATAAGTTGGAAAGGTTGTAAGTTAAACTTTATGTAAAAACTTAAATGTAATTGAACGAAAGAAAGGGTATGAGGAACATAAATACATCCGTTGTGTTTAAATGTGTATGAATATGGTCCATGTATTAAATATTAAGTTAATTTAATTTATTTATTTATTCAACATAACTTCTCAAATTCTTCATATTTCTATAACAATAAAGAAAATGTTGTTTAATGTAAAAAAATTATGAAGAAGGTAATATATTTGTTTTTCAATGGGTTTTATAGGCATACAAATTTATAAGCTTATTTCGATCTTTCAGAGACTTGGGGCTTCACACTTATAATATAGTGTGATATATATATATAACCAAAGAATTAGATCCTTTGACCAAAGCTATTTTAAGGATGAACACGGGTTACTGATAATCAAGGAAATGGTACTAAATAAAGAAAAACGAGTAATAGACAATATTGCAGAAATATAGAAAAGCAAAGTAGATTGTATTCCCAGTTCAGATCCCCTTACAAGTTATCTCCCCTTCCTTTATATAGGAAGTTTCTTAATATAACGTTTAATTCTTGCAATCATCGCTCATTAATAACTAATTATTATATTAACGAGGGGTTACAAAGGGTAATCGTAACCGTTATGTAAAGGTTACATAACGTCTGGGCTATTTATTGGGGATTCCTGAATTTATCCGTAACTTTGTATGGATTCATTCTGACTGTGTCTTTTCCTTGTCTTTGATTAGAGCGAGTTCCCCGTGGCTGATGAGCTCGAGGGTTTATTGAATCGTGCCTCTTTGTTTCGTACCTCTTCAAAGAATTACATCCAGTTGTCACGTTTTCCTGTGTCCACATAGATGGCTGAGTCGTCAAGAGTTAACTTACATGTGAGACACTTTTTTACCAATACAGATAGTCCCCCCACTTACCATATATTTATCGATTAATATTTGGTAAGTGGATATTCATTTATGGCGGGAATATTTTGCCGCCGCTTTGCCTCGAAACATTGCTTCTTTTTATGAACATAGGCATCATTTGTCACTTCCATTTAATGATCATACCACGTGTCTTTCTCGGATTGGTTCTGCATTTACTCGACACCTTTTAGGGCTTTTTGCGGCTGCGTCAGTCCCGAAGTGACACCTTTAATTATGACTTTTCATCATTATTTTTTCCTTTTTGATGGTTGTCGTCAAGTATAAATACCCTTCTTCCTTTCTTCACTTCCACGAAATATTTTATAACGTGTCTCCTTTATTTGTAAAGAATTTTCCATTGCCTTTGTAAACATGTCTTCATCAAATCAGCCCAAAAGAATAATAGACGTGGAAAACTTAACACCTTCTTCTACTCCAACTAGGAGTTGGAGGGGCGGTAGATTAAGGATTTTAGGATCCACTCCTTCCAGAGGTTCTTCTTCCTCTCAGATAATTTCTCCTCCTTCCGCTACGTCTTTAGTTTCTCCTAGGGCTAGGTCTTCTCGTTCTTCATCCAGAAGTAAAGACGATCATCTTCGTGAACCCAAAGTTGATGAAATTATTCCAGTGGAATTTGTCTTTACTAGAGAAAACCCAGTTCTTGTAGACCAGTCTTCTTCTTTAGACAGTGTTGAGAGGTATCCAACCCTTATTACTGAGGGCCATGTCTCCCTAGTTCGTAGGGAGTGTTCTTGGAGGTATGATTTCCTTGTTTATATTCCAAACGGTAATCAAAGAATAACGTCTTATAAGACGGGTTATTCTCTTGTTTATACGTATCCTTTTACACTAGGGTTTAGACCTCCCATTGACCCAGTCATAATTGAATTCTGTCATTTTTTCAATATTTGTTTGGGGAAAGTTGGTCCGCTTGTGTGGCGAGTGGTCGCCTGTCTTAGGAGTTTAGCTTCTTTAGCCTCGGTTCCTTTTACTTTCAACCAAGTTATTCATCTTTACTCTCCTGTCCTGTTTCGTCAAGGGGTTTTTACTCTGGCTGCTCGAAGTAAGAGAGTGCTGGTAACCCCTGATGACAACAAGGACAGAGGTTGGTACCTCCGGTATGTCGCTGTTCCCACTGCTGGTTTAGTGGGTGAAAAGAATCTTCCCTTCCATGAGAAGTGGAATCGTGCACGTAAGTACTTTTTTAGTTCACATTTGTTTTTCTTTTATTTGACTTGAGATGTTTCACTAACATCGTATCAATTTTTTTTTTTTTTTAGCAATCATGGGTACTGTTGAGAATGCCTCATGTATCAGTGACTGGGTAGACAAATTGTTGTCTGTCGCTCCATTAGAAGAAAGATCTTGGAAGTACTTTGCTGGGAAGTTCGGTTGGCATGTAAAGACCCACGGTAAGTGAAGTTTTGTTTTTACTTCTTTTCTTACTCGAGCCTTCTTTTATTCTCACTTAATCTTCTCCTTTTTGATAGGGTTTTCTGCCCGTGGGGTGTCTACTTTGTTTGTTCCAAAGATGTCTCTGGCCCAGGCCCAAGAGATTATCGTTAGTTCGTCTTCCTCGAAGAGGAAGGTTGGTGAGTCCCGTTATGAAGAAGAAGAAGAAAAGGAGGGTGCTTTGGTGCATAGGTCACAGAGAAGGCGGGTAGTTTTGGACGATGAGTCTACACCCATGACTTTGCCTCTCGTGTCTGCAGTTAGACCCTCAACCTCTGAAAATATTTCATAGTCCTCTGTTCATGATTCTGTTGAGTACTTGTTCCATGAAGGTTTTGATCTTACTTCTGATGATGTTCCTTTAGCTACCGTTTTTCCTGACTCTTTAAGATAAGATGTTTCATTGGATCCTCATGTTTCTTCCACTTCTTTAGCCATTACGGTTTCTGCCGTATCTTTACCTGCGGTTTCCTCAATTCTTCAATCTTCCGTGCCTGCTATTTTGCCCGTGACTTCTTCAGTTCCCCAACCCTCCGTGCTTGCTGTTGTCCCATCCGTGCCTGCTTCCGTGCCTTCCATTAGGGAAGTAGGGTCTTCCAGCAGGGAGATGCGGAGGGTGATGATAGAGGTTCCAGCTGAGGGAAGTCTTTTCAAGAAAACGGGCGAGCCTGAGGTGTGGCTCAAACCTTAGATAGGCCCCACGGAGAAAACTAAGCTAGCCAGCCACACAACTCTTACATGGGCTAATGAAGTGGTGCATACCTCCTTGAAGGTATGGTGTAATTCATTTGTTTTCCGCATATGAATTTTTCTAAATAGTTTACCATATCTAATTGATTTGTTTCTTGTACATCAATCTTATTGGTATAGAGCTTATGAAGAGGATCTCGAATTCAGATCAGGAGATAAGAGAATTGCAGGCTGATTTTGGTAATCTAAAGGCACAGTATGATAACTTAAAGAATTGATATGGATGCCTTAGAGGAAGAGAGGAATACCTTGAAAAGAGAACTGAGGATTACGACAACGGAACTGGCGGTGGAGAAGGCTTCTTCAAACCAGGCTGATAAGGACAAGTGTATCCTGGAATCCTCATTTGCTGAACAACTGTCTCAAGCCTCGGAGGAGATCAAGAACTTGAAGGATTTGTTAGGGCATAAGGAGGAATATTCGGGAGAGCTCGTACAATCACTCTCCCGGACCCAAGAAGAACTGCGTAATGTATTAGATAGGGTCCAAATTTTGGAGGAGTCGACCGTACCTTTGAAGGCTGCCCACGAAGCTACTGAAGCGGAGAAGGATGGGTTAAAGGCCGAGCTTCAAGTTTGGGAAAAAGACTATAACGATCTTGAAGAAGCGTCTGATGTTGATGTAAGCTGGGCGTATATGAATTCTCGCCTTGATACATTGACAGAAATGAGTCAAGAAGGTTTCGACCTCAGCGCTGCAATACCTAAGACCAAAGAGGCTATGGAGAAGACTCAACAAGGTCTTAATCTTTCTCCATCTGATGGTGAAACTTCTGCCGCTCGTGTTTCTTCGCCCCAAGTTGCTCCCGTTCCTCCTATCAGTGAAGAAGTCATCCCTCCTCCAAAAGAAGATTAAAGTATTGGTTCTTCCTTTTTTTTAAAATTGGATTGGTGGTTACCCCCAGCTCCATCGGGGGTAAATTTGGATCTTTAAAGTCCCCAACTGACAAATTAGGGGCACAAAAAATGTAATTATTAAATGCGGCTAAGTACTAGTTAGTACTTAGTTCTTACTTAGCCGCTCTTTTTTATATGAATGCACATTATGACTTTTTTGTTTCGAGATTCTGTTTTACTCTTAAGTCTTTTGCATGTCTTGCTTTTTGAGGTTTTTAGTTTTACCTCTAAACTTTCGCATGAAAATGCTAAAATCACTCGAACCTTTTTATAGTAGGCACGGTGTTTGTACAAAATATAAGCCTTTGTTTATGATAGGCGTTATTTATGAGATAGGGCCCTTTTTGATTGATGTTTAATGAAGAAGACGTCTCAACTTCATAGTAATGCAATAGAGTGATAGGAATTTTTCACATGTTTAGAAATGCTTCTAAGGGAAGTTTTTTTGTTTGAACTTCCACGACATTTTACATGTGTTTACGATTATCTTCTAAGACTCATGTTGCAACTGTTTTTACTTAACATATTTGATATACACTTGTATTTTGTAACTGTTTTTCATAGGTAACAGTTTTTTCGAGTCAATACAAGGAAGCAACTATTTTTCATTAGTAACAATTTTTATAAAAATTGGGGTTTTTTACCCGCAACTGTTTTTGTTGGAAACAATTTTCTAATAAGTATGAGGGAAATGCTTTCTTATCTGTAACTGTTTTATATAATAACAGTTTTCTGAACAAATACAAGGATTTTGATCTTTCATCCGTAACTATTTTATTTGATAATAGTTTTCTATATAAGTACAAAGATTGTAACTGTTTTTAACCATAACAGTTTTTGAATGAGTACACTGATGATGATCTTTTACCCCTAACTGTTTTTGTTACAACAATTTTGAATAAGTATAAAGATGTACATTTCTTCCTCGTAGCTAATACTTTGCCTTTTAACCTGACCGTAGTTCGAAGGTTTTTGAATTCAGGCTTTATACTGGAGTCTTATGCCGGAGTCTTCAGTTCTTTCAATTTTGCTCGTATTACTTGACTTGCTGGGTAAACGGATCTTCAGGCTCGAGATTTGACTTTCAATAGTCTTCTTTGCTTCGTCTTAGCCTTCCATATTGTATAGTCCCCCAAGTGTTTGAGCTTTGAAGAATGAAATCTCGAGCACTTGATTATTCCTTCTTTATGGTCCTTTCCCTGAAAAGGAAAAACGTGCGGGACTCGAAGGTATATAGTTTTTTAGATGATGACTGCTTAACCCTTTAAAACGTCCATAAGAAAGTGTAACCCTAGACCGGGAATTGTGTTATTTCCTCGCGTCTTTGCAGGTCTAATATCATCATTTGGTGATGGGTTAGTTTTATGCCTATCATCTAAAAAAGTTAGCAAAATTATAAATGTTCAAAATAAAATCGAACGTGTGATACCTGACCGGGGATACTTCTTTTCCTTAGAAGTAGTACTTCTTCAAGTGGATGGCGTTCCAGCTTGTTGGTAGAACTCTGTCGTCCATGACTTCCAACTCATAGGCGCCCTTCCCAGCTATGCCTCGGACTTTATAGGGTCCTTCCCAATTTGGACTTAGCTTTCTTGCACCTGCTTCTTTTATTGATTGAAAGACCTTTTTAAGTACAAAATCCCCAATCTTGAAGTATCTGAGATGAGCTTTACGGTTGTAGTATCGCTCTATGATTTGCTTTTGAGCCGCCATCTGTATTAGTGCTGCTTCCCTTCGTGGTTCGAGCAGGTCTAGATTAGTTTTTAATTCATCATTATTTATTTCTTCTGTAGCTGTTATAACCCTTATGCTTGGTTCGTCGATTTCCACGGGTATTAACGCTTTTGAGCCATAAATAAGTGTGAAGTGTGTTTCTCCCGTAGCCATTTTTGATGTTGTTCTGTATGCCCATAATACCGCTGGTAACTCATCAGGCCAATTACCTTTGGCTTTATCTAACCGCTTCTTTATATTGTTGATGATGATTTTATTCGTTGACTCAGCTTGTCCATTAGCCACGGGATGATATGGCGTCGAGGTAATCTGTTTAATTTGCCAGCTTTCAAAGAATTCTGTGATTTGAGAGCCTATAAATTGTGGGCCATTATCACACACGATCTCCTTCGGTATCCCAAAACGGCATATTATGTTTCTCCATAAGAAGCTTTTAACTTCCTTTTCCCACACCTGTTTGAATGCTTCTGCTTCTGCTTCTACCCTTTTTTTTGAAATAATCGGTAAGTACGAGCAGAAATCGTACCTGTCCTTTGGCTGGGGGAAGAGGTCCCACTATATCTATTCTCCATTTCATGAAGGGCCATGGTGATATGACTGAGTGCAACAGTTCTACTGGTCTGTGCATATTATTGGCGAACCTCTGGCACCTATCGCATTTGGATACGAAGTTTTCGGCATCCTCTTCCATCTTAGGCCAATAATACCCGGCTCTGATTAGGGTTTTTACCAAGGACTTGCTACTGAATGATTTCCACAGTGTCCTTCATGGACTTCTCTTATCACGAACTCCATTGACTAGGTCCGAGGCATTTAGCTAGGGGCCCTCCGAATATTTTGCGATATAATGAATTGTGAATGATACAGTGTCGTGCAGCTTTGCGGCGAAGTGCTTAGGCTGCTTTCTTGTCTTCAGGTACGGTACCATTCTGCAAAAAATTGAGAATTTCGTTTCTCCAATCCCAAGTTAAATTGTTGAAAGTTACCTCGTTTCTATCTTGGTCGATTGCTGAATGGAAGAGATGGACGACAATTTTGTTGTCTTTATTTGTTACTTCTATAACTGCTGCGAGATTTGCTAATGCGTCTGCTTCTGCATTTTCCTCTCTAGGTATTTGTATTACCTTCCATGTTTTGAATTGTCTTACAATTTCTCGTGCTTTTTCCAGATATTGTTGCATCCTAGTTTCTCGAGCGATGTAAGTCCCCTGCATTTGATTTACCACCAATTGGGAATCTCTATTGATTACGATCTGCTCCATTGATAGTTCTCGTGCCAGTTCTAGGCCTGCAATGACAGCTTTGTACTCTGCTTCATTGTTAGTTATAGGATAACATTTAATAGCTTGTCGTGTCTTTTCACCCATGGGTGATATTAAGACTATGCCTAGACTGACACCTTTTATATTGGAAGAGCCATCCGTAAATAGGGTCCATAGACCTGGATTAACTCCGTTAAAGAGTTGTAACTCTCTTTCTACCTCAGGGCTAATATTGTTGTTAAAGTCAGCAACAAAATCAGCTAATATTTGAGACTTAATTGATGTTCTAGGCTGATATATTATTTCATGCTCGCTTAATTCTATGGCCCATTTGACTAACCTTCCTGACATTTCTTGCTTATGTAAGATATTCCTTAAAGGATATGAAGTCACGACAGTGATTGGATGACATTGAAAATAAGGACGTAATTTTCTGGATGCCATTATTAAAGCCAAGGCTAACTTATCTAGATGTGGATACCTAGTTTCAGTATCTAGCAAAGTTTTACTCACATAATAGATAGGTGATTGCTTATATTTTTCTTTTCTTACCAGTACTGCACTTACAACAATTTCTGAAACAGCCAGGTAGATGTACAATCTTTCCCCTTCTTTTGGATTTGACAGCAGCGGTGGTTTTGATAGATAAATCTTCAGATTCTTGAGGGCTTGTTGACATTCTTCAGTCCATTCGAACTGATTCTGCTTTTTAAGAACTGAAAAGAATTTAAAACTTTTTTCGGAAGATTTAGAAATAAATCTTCCCAAAGCTGCTATTCTCCCTGTTAGTCTTTGAACTTCTTTTTTATTTGTCAAAATATCAGGTATTTCTTCTATAGCTTTAATTTGAGCGGGATTTACCTCTATTCCTTTGTTCGATACAAGGAAACCCAAAAATTTACCTGATTGCACTCCAAAAGCGCATTTTTCTGGATTTAACTTCATATTATAGCTGCGTAAAATATCAAAAGTAGTAGAGAGATGCTGGAAATGGTCTTCTGCTTGTGTTGATTTTACCAACATATCATCAATATAAACTTATATCGTTTTTCCTAGATGTTCTTGGAACATTTTAGTCACTAACCTTTGATAGGTGGCTCCAGCATTTTTCAAGCCAAAAGGCATAACAGTAAGTCTCCCTGTTCGTAATGAAGGAAGTTTTTTCCTCATCTGAAGGATCCATTTTAATCTGATTATAACCTGAATATGCATCTAGAAAGCTTAATAACTCATGACCTGCAGTGGCATCAATCATTTCATCTATATGTGGCAATGGGAATGAATCTTTGGGGCATGCTTTATTTAAATCAGTATAATCTACACATACCCTCCATTTCCCTTTTTTAGGTACCACCACAGTGTTAGCTAACTAGTTAGGGTACTTTATGTAATGACCCGGCCTGTCGTTACGTAAAACTTGCATTAAATTTTTTGTTATTGACTTGTTATGGATTGGATATACTGTTATTGATGTGTGAGAGTTGGTAGGCTTGGAATCAGAATGGTTGCAGCGATGATTTAGTCACTTAGTCCTTAAGAATGGCCTTAAGATGAGAAAAGTCAACTGAGAGTTAAATTATTGGTAAACGACCTCGGAATGTGGATTTTATGGCTCTGATAGCTTCGTTAGGTGATTTGGAACTTAGGAGTGTGTTCAGAATAATTTTGTGATGTCCGGTGTAGAATTAGGTTTGAATTGGCGAAAGTTAGTTTTTGGTGATTATTGGTCGGCAGTGGAAAATAGTCTATTGGGGTCGGAATGGAATTCCGACAGTCGAAACAGGTTTGTAATGTCATTTTGGATGGGTCTGCAAAATTTCAGGTCAATCTGAGTTGTTTTGGATAATTTCGGCATCTTTGGTGGATTTAAGAAATTTCAAAGTTCTTAGGCTTGAATTCGATGTAAATTTGGTGTTTTGATGTTAGTTTTGGTGTTTTGAGAGTGAAACTAAGTTTGAATGATCTTATGTGATGTGTTGGTATAGTTGGTTGGAGTCCCAAGGAGCTCGGGTGAGTTTTGGATAGGTTTGGGCTGCATCGTGCTCGTTTTTCTTATGCTTCGGCGTCGTTTCTTCAAGCATAAATGATATCATATTGAATGAATGAGCTCCGATTACTGCTTTGAATGAAGTATTAGATCCGTATCGTAATTACGGACCCGTAGCAAAATGAATCATCGAATTTGGACATTGTATGAGGATTTTATGGCCATTTTACCAAGGTTGCCAGATCTTTCAGGTTAATGACGAAATTGCCCCTGACGGCGTATTAAAAACCTGCACTATTTGCAAATCTTAAAACCTACATATCTCCTTCATTATAAGGTCAAATTGAGTGATTCAAAATCCTAAATGGATTAGAATTTCACAAGGAATCCATTGGGAGCAGTAAAACGCGTGAACAGTATATATATAACGAGCAGTACGAGTTTTCTTCCAATTTTTGAACTGGAAGAAGCTTTTGAGGCGATTTTTAAGAGAGGAAATCATTTTTCTTCATTGATGTAAGGATTTTGGACCCTAAAACTCGGTTATATGTGATTAAGGATCAAAATAATAGTGTTTAATTCATGAAAAATTAGTGGGAAAAGGGGGCTTAGGGCTTGAGATTATGAGACCTTTAGGGGTCGATTTGAAGGGTCAAACGGACACCGATTTTGGCGTTCTTTATATGTACGAACTCGTGAGATGATGAAGAATAATTTTATATTAAAATTTCTGAGTTTTGGGACGTGGTCCCGGGGGTCGGGTTTTTACCGATTTCGGATTTTTGTGCTAATTTTGATATCTTTTTATTGAAATTCGTTCTTTAAGCATAAATTGATGATAAAAATATGAACTTGATAGATTTGGAGCCTTCGAAAGTTGATTCGAGAGGCAAGCGTATTGCGGAATAGTTCCGGGCTAGTTTTGAGGTAAGTAATGTCTTTAAATCCAGTCCTGAGGGTATGAAACACCGGACTATGCACCCTTTCATGGGTTTTGAGATAAAAAGGTGAAAAATTTGGAAACATCTTTCCTATTTAGGCGACTATTGAGT
>ML294402.1:0-12429 GCA_005239495.1 Nicotiana undulata
TATATATATATATATATATATATATATAGGTTTGACGGGTAGGTCGAGGCGTTGTCCGACCATAATACAGTTCAGTTATCTCTAAAGGCTTGTAGACGAGTCTTGTGTATTTTGTATATCAGTATTGTTGTCTTTTCAGCCCTGTGTATATGTTCAGTTTGGTATTGTTGGTTTGAGACATTCATGGAGGCAGCGTTGTTATGCACAGTTATGTATATGAGATTTTGGGTATGTGTACCCCTCAAAAGAGAGAGACATTATTTTCAGATGATTCAGAATATGGCCCTATCGCCTCGATTGGTATTGTCAGCTTATAGGTAGGCCGCGTCGACCTAAGTTCAGGGATTCCCCTCAAGAGTTCACAGTTAGTGAGTGGTACGCTCAGGCCAAGCATGGCACTGGGTGCCTGCCACGCCTCCCCAGGCTTGGGGCGTGACAGTCTTACCCCAATAGTACATTATATAATATTCAAAACTTGTCGACTTTCAACGAAACTTTTTTTCTTCAATTTGTTTAGCTTCTAAGCCGTCCAAACCTCTTGGTACTTGTTATTCATGATCATAAATATTTGTAACCTCCAAGGTATGATAGACCCCAAAAGGAATATTGCTAACGTAGACAAACGAACGTTTTCCATCCGATGACACACAATGAAGAATATTCTTCAGTATCTAATACACATCCGTTATAGAGAATTTTGGCATTCATGACCTGTCGTTACACATTCATCATGGCCCCCATAATCGTCATTTAAGAGGGGCTTGATCCTAGGACCTTCTTCCCTAGGTGTAACTATAAATAATGACTTCAACAACCATTGTAGGACACGAATTTTATGACAAACTTATGCTACATATTATTCTAAGCTCTATATTACTTTATTTCTTGTCTATTGATAGTCTTAGTACTGCCTTCAGAAGCTCTGCTCCCGGAACTAAGCTATTTGCTGTCTTATCTCTGTTTTAACGCTAAGACTTGCATTTTTTTAAATTTTTTATTATTTTGGAATAAAATCGATTCTCTTATCTATAAACCACATTACAAATTCAATTATAACCTTTTACAAATAAACACTTAGATTATAAACACTTAACTTATAAACACTAATAATATTTGTCAAATGTGTAAATAAGCTAAAAATTGCTATGACTTAGTTTGGACAACTTATGATTCTTACTTAAATGCCCTCCGTATCGTGAGTTCTATGCACTCTATAGCTTCTTTAGTTTCTTTCCATGTGCAACAGACAAAGGTCAAATACAAGAATGTCTGGTGGGCAAATATATGAACCTAAAACGAATTCGATCAGTCTATAATAAAAAGATTTCAACCTGCATGCTCTATCTTTAAAGGGTCAAATATAGCGATAGTGAAAAGGATCAAATTTACCCTTACTATCGGTATAAAAATACCATTGACGTTAGCTAAGTGGCTTAATATACTCCTCATTTGTTAATTTTTCCAACCATGAAAATCTTATCCTATGTGACACTAATATGTTGATAAAGTGAACACCACGTGAAATGCCACCTCATCAACCTCGACTCATTTTACCCATTCCCACCCACTTTTATCTTTTCTGTTAGCATCTCCTCTTTCTCCGCTACCACCATTTTATGGACAAATCCATGTAAACATTTCAACCTAGGGATGAATTCAAGAGTTTACATCTTTCTTTGAACTTACTTTCTGAAGGGACTTTTTGAGAAGGAGATGAAACCATATATGGAAAACTGAAAGAAGTTGGAGGACGAATATAGGTTTTGTCTGATAATTTTGTTGTGTATATTCATGAATTAATTACTATGTTGCATTCATGTAAAAATATGCATGATAGTCCATAATACTTCAAACTTCATAAGAAAGCTATATTAAAATAGAAAAAAATAAGATCTAATATTTTAGATAATACAACAAAGAAAAGTTACTTGTGTTACTTCCTTTCCAAATTTAACTGTCTGAATATTTTTCAAGATTCGAGGAAAAAAAACAATCCTTTTAAAGAACTTCAACCAGGACACAATATCAATTCTTTGGGTGAGATCATAGAAATTTTCATTCACATACTGGTAGAAATCAGTATATATGGTGGTCATGGTGTTATTGTTGTTGTTTGTGGCAGTGGCAGAGGGAAGGAGGTGCTAGTAGCGAAAGAGAAGTAGGATGAAAGGGGTAAAATGGATTGAGGTTGGTGATGTGGCATGTCACGTGGTGTCCATCTTATTAAAATATTAGTGTCACTGCCACGTAGGATAAGACGTCCACATTGGAAAACTCTATCAGATGAGTGGTAAATTTGAGGCATTTGACTATCGTCGGGGTTATTTTTATACAGATAATATAACTAATTTTAAATGTGATCCTTTTCGCGTAATACAAGGATAAATTCGACCATTTTCCCTACTTTTTATTATTCATATATTGAGAAACTGGTCTTCTAAACCAAATATGCTTAAGGGCCGAGTTTTTCTTAAGAATGCATCACATAAGATATCTTAATCTCGTGAAGAAGTAATCAACTAATTAAGTATATCTTAATGAAATCCATTGAACGTGTGGTCATCTTGCAATTCATCCCTGATTAAGAATAAGAATATAATTAATGCGTTATATACCAGTGAGTTTTCCATTGCACAACAACATCTTAAGTCAAACAAGATTGATTGGCTCCCCTCTTTTTTCATCTCTTTGAGCTTGTTAAATATAAAAGTCAACATATTAGTTCTTATAGTTTCTCAAAAACTTTAAAGGTCTATTTTGAAGTTGTTTTCTTGGATGCTAAAGTACTTAATTTCTCCCTTGTTATACACTCTTCTTTTTCTTCCTCTTTTATTTTCCCAATGGATTTGTGATATGGAATATGCATCTGAACTAAAAGAGAATTCGGTGTTTGTTAGCTTCCATAGCTCTCAACTAGAAGCTTGACTTGGAGAGGACACTAAGAAGGAACTCAGAGAAAACAGAGTTACTGTTTTATTGAAGAAGAGAAGAAAATGAAATGTCTTTACAAAGTAGTTACTACAGTATATTTATACTATTAATTGGTTACTAACTTCCTAACTACTTTTCTAATTAATCCAACTAATAATATTAGCTAACTCTTATCTTAACCACCCAAACTAACTATAGTTTAATAGTTCCACTTATCTTAACACTCCCCCTCAAGCTGAAGGCTTGAAGAGGTTCTTCACTCCAAGCTTGTTCAGTAGGTAGTCATGTCGAGTCTTTCCCAAGCTCTTTGTGAGTAAGTCTGCTAACTGTTCCATGGTGGATACATGTTGAGGTTTCATTACCCCTTGCACTATTCTTTCTTGAACAAAATGACCATTTATATCAATATATTTGGTTGTTTCATAGAAGATGGGATTTCCACGAGATTAATGCATCACCAAACTTAACTACATAGCATGTGACTGAACTCCTCGTTTTTAAGCAAGAATCCCAATCAGAGTCACAATATGAAGACAATTGATTAGCATTCTATGCTGGCATAATGAGTCATAGCCCATGATCCCCTTTTATGTACCTTACAACTCTCAAGGCTGCTTCTATGTGAGACTCCTTGGAATTGTGCATGTACTGACTCAAGACTTGAACCATAAAGGCTATGTCTGGTATGGTCATAGTCAAGTAAAGTATCCTCCCTACAAGCCTTTGATACATGTCTGGATCCTTGAGTGTTGCATTTGTTGCCTCTGAGCTTCCTATACCTGCTACAACCATGTCATACTCCTCATAAGTTAGTTTCTGATTCAGCTCAAGGGGTGTACCTGCATGCTTAAATCTCCCTATCCCTAACTCAGAGATGAGTTCCAAGGCATATTTTTTTTGAGACATGACTATACCTTGTTTTGATCCAGCAACTTCAATGCCAAGAAATAACTTTAGATCACCTAGATCATTCATCTTAAAGTTTCTCTGCAGATCTGCTTTTGTTTGGTTCAGTAGCACCACATTGTTGCCTGTGTTTAGTAGATCATCCATACAAACCAACACCACAACTAAATCACTGCCTTTATGTTTGGTGAACAGAGAGTAGTCAAAGTGGCTTTGCTGAAATCCCTTGTGCATTAATGCCTCAGTTAATTTCTTGTTCCAGTGCCTTGGGGCATGTTTGAGACCATACATGGCCTGTAGTTTGCAGACCTTGTGAGGCTCCCATTGTCTAGCAAACCCATTAGGAATCCGCATGTACACTTCTTCTAGGAGATCACCATTGAGAAATGCATTGTGCACATCTATCTGATAAATGACCCACTGTTTAGCTGATGTTAAGGAAATAATTGTCCTGACTATTACCATCTTGGCCACAGGAGAAAATGTTTCTGTATAGTCAAGTCCCTCTTTCTGGCTATAGCCTTTAGCTACCAGCCTGGCCTTGTACCTCTCAACTTTCTCTGAAGCCTTGACCTTTATCTTTAAAATCCATTTGCACCCAATAGTTGTTTTGCGTTTGGGAAGGTCTACAATACTCCATATGTGGTTGTCCTCTAGAGCAATTATTTCAAGTTTCGTAGCTTCAATTAACTTGGGGTTTGTAATTGCTTCTCTAAAGGATTTTGGTTCAGTGAGAGAGGAGTAGAATGAGAGATCATGTATATGAGATGGTTTAAGAGTATTATAAGACACACATGAGGAAATAAGATATTTGCAAGTATGAGATATGGCAGATTGTGTCACATAATCTTGTAGCCACAAGGGTGGTTTGCTAGGCCTTGATGATCTTCTAAGCTTCATAGAAGGAGCCTGTGAATACTCTGTGTGATGACCCAAAAGGTCATCCCTTATTTTATAAGTCAAAACGGTGTTCCGAGACATTGAAAGCCTCATTTTATCTCACCTCATTTTGCGTGCGCAACCCGGGCGTATAGCCGGGAAGCCTTTATATGAAAAACTAAGAAAATGCTAGTTTGTGCCTTAAAAATTTGATTTAAGTGACTTCGGTCAACATTTTTGGGAAAACGGACCCAGACCCGTGATTTGGAGGGTTTGTAGGAAAATATGGGACATGGGCGTAAACCCGGAATAGAATTTTGAGGTCCCAAGCTCGAGAAATGAATTTTAGAAAGAAATTATTTTCTGAAAATATAAAGTATTTTAAAATTTTGATTTTACTTTAAATTTATGGTACCGGGCACGTATTTTGGTTCTGGAGCCCCGTACAGGTTCAATATGAATTTTAAGATATGTCTGTAAAATTTTGTAAGAAATAAAAGTCGTTTGACGTGATTCGGACCCGTAGTTGTGAAATTTGATACTTTGATAGTTTTGAGATTTTTCTTTGATTTCTATGGTGAATTCATTGTCTAAGAGGTTATTTTGGCGATTTCATCGCACGAGTAAGTTGGATATTTTTGAGGTTGTGTACATGTTTGGTTTGGAGCCCCGAGGGCTCGGGTGAGTTTCGGATAGGCGTCAAAGTGCTTTTGGTTAGAAATCTTGTGTAAGCTGCTGTTTTGGTGTCCAGGCTAGACCAGGCTTTAGGCTGGCGAGGCTTGGATAAAGCCAGGCTAGACCAGGCTATAGTTTTATACTAGGCTATACGTTGGTGTCAAGCATGCCCGTGAGTCGAATATTATGAATTATGTGGTTTTCATTGATATTTACAGTGTTATAGCTTGAGCTTCACTTTGTGGTTATTCATTTTGGTGAAAATTCTTGGTAATGAATATTGTTGAGTATTGGTTTCGGTTGAGAAATTACATGTGAAGAAATGTACTTGAGTGAGATTGGTTATAGCTGTGTCCCTTGCCGGGATGTTATGATTTATTATTATGGTACATATTATTGATTTTTCCTTGTCGGACTTCTGTTATTGATAATGTTTGGGTGAGGAAGAGTATAAAGCATGGAGGGTGATATCATTGTGAGGATGAGAGTGTAAAGCACGAAGGGTGATGCCGTGTATTGATTATTGTGAGGATGAGAGTGTAAAAGCACGAAGGGTGATGCCGTGCCATAGTATGATATTAAAAACACGAAGGGTGATGTCGTGCCGTTTCTATTGATTCATTGTGAGGATGAGAGTAAAAGAACGAAGGGTGATTCCATGCACTTGTATTTACTATTTGGTGAGGATGAGAATAAAAACACGAAGGGTGATGTCGTGCACTGCTTTTCTTTGTGATGTTATTTCCTGTTGTTCAAGTTGATATTGAATTGTTGTCTTATTTCATTGTTTCCTTTAATTGATATTTATTTTTCCCAACATGTTTCCCTTTCCTTTGTACTTAGATGGTTACTTCGTGTTATTATTATTTCATCCGAATATTATTAAATTGCACAGGTTGATTTGGCTGTCGTGTCCTAGCCTCGTCACTACTTTGCCGGGGTTAGGCTCGACACTTACTCAGTTCTCGGGGTCGGTTGTACTGATGCTACACTCTGCACATATTTGTTGTGCAGATCCCGGTACAGGACCCTAGAGTGAGGAGGCTGCCTTGAGTCCACGTGGAAACACCGAGGTAGTCCTGTTGACGTCCGCAGGCCTTGGCGTCCCCATCTACTTCTTTTGTATTCTGTTCTAGTTACTTCAGAAACAAATGTACTTATTTCATTCAAACCTTTATATGTATTACTCATAGACAGTCTGTGAGTTTGCGACTCCAAAGATTCGGGATTTGTAATCGTGGAATATCGTAAAGGCATTAAATTAAGTTAATTTATCTTGCTTCATTTGTATTTCTTTTTATTTATGTTAGTGTTGTATTGCACCTGTTATTGAGTAGTAATAAAGAAATAAAGTAAATTGGACATTCACATTGGCTTGCTTAGCGGGTTCAACGTTAGGCTCCATCACGGTCCCGACGGTGGGAAATTCAGGTCGTGACACTCTGGAACACTAGGCTCAACAACAGAAGGAGAGTAATGACGAGCGCAAGACCGGCGTATAAACTTAGGCTCGCTAGTCAAGATAGTATAGTATTAAATCATCTTCATAGGGATTGGTTTCAATAATGTTCTATTAATTCTTCAGCTTAACACTATCCGGGATAATCAACCTTTTGATATATGTTATTATTGACTACAATTAAACTAAGATTATCAGCTGTAAGAAACTAGTGATGCCCGAATGATTAGAAAAGACAAAGGAATTTTAATGAGAGAGGCAAGAGTGATGACAAGATATGTGATCAACTATTGTTCCGGGTAATATGCTAAATTCAATCTTAGCTTCTATTGATTCTTTCGATTTCAACAGATGATTAGGCTACTTCAGAGATTTCAATTCTTCTTCAAAATGAATTAGATTCCTTTAGCTAACCAATAACAGGTCTTATGAATGTATACACAAAATAGTGAATGAATGATCTTTCGGAGAACACCTCTCGGTTATTCTCCTGAACTAGGTAATTGAATAACTCTTTAAGCTCTTTCGATTACATAGAAGAGGCGTAAAATCAACCCAATTAAGATAGCATAAAGCAAATAGCCGAAAACTTCTATTTCGACTAAAGTAAAACTACAATAAACCTTGCAATTCAATTAAGAACCCATTCTGTAAAGTTGGGCTATTAACATAGAGTAAAACCCAAAACAATAATCAATTCACAACATCTGTCAACAACCCTGAGGATTACTCCATAAAGAAGAAAGTATTCAGAATGAGAGTATTAGAAGAACAAGAAGACATTACAATTTCCAAATTCCACCAAACTTTCGTATTGAGTGAATTGGATCAAGTATCACGATTTCCCGTTGCTTCTGTGCTTCTTCTCCCTCCTCAATTACTCCTAAAAATCAAGATCCCCACTTTTTAGGCGTGCTGGGCTTCATATAGGTCAAGGGAAGTCGCCCCCGGAATTATAATTTTAGCCCAACAAAATATTTTCTCGGAGGGATGACAAGTGACCGCGCATTTAGCTGCGCACATTTGACAGTTTGTGCTTGACTTGCGCGGCCCAGTGCGAGGCCGAGCACCTAGGAATATTTCTGCTCTCGTTTCCATTCTTCTTTTTAAGTTCGCGAACCTACATTGATCCTCGAACGAAATCCCAATGTACTCCATAAGCTTTTACTTAGCCTCCAACGCTCCATATTAGCTAAAGAATGATCCTTAACCTCATTGTTGCCCGGAATTGCTACTGCAAAGCATAAAGCACTCAGTACTACCATTTAACGCTCAAACACAGTAAAATGCAGCAAATAAAGTGCAAATAGTGTCCAAAATGCATAGTTATAGCCTACCATCAACACCCCAAACTTAAACCATTGCTCGTCCTCGGGAAATAAATTCACACTTTACATAGATGCAATCTCACTAAGTGAATTTCCTAACTCATTACACCAAGAATATTTAAAATAGACTAATCACGCTCAACTATGTCTGCTAAAAGACTTAGCGGGCATTGCAAATATAATCCGAGGTATTATACTCAGAGTCGAATCCCATAGGGAATTAACGTATCAAATGTCGTCTTTAGATTATTAGATTCTCAATAGTCAACTTTCTCAAACTTTGTGAATATCACTTTGTGTTGTCTCTACTACTACAGCTGACCAGAAATAATAAACTAAAGATTAACTAACAATAGGGTTTAAACAATTGGAATAAAGGTCAAAGGTTATGGTTTCCCCCGTTGGTGAAATTGCTTCTTGTATACTTCCTATTGTTTTGAATTAGTTGTCTCTATCAATCATGAACACTCCAGTTATCATAAATCTCTCTCAAGTAATTATGATAATGTACTAGACGCACTCTCTCAAGTTACGCTAGCTAGATCGCATTACAGTTCACTTTAGATTGCATCCGAGGTATCGTTATCTCTAATCCAACCTCTAAACCCTCGGTTATGACTCTCGCTTATACTACGGGAGTGATGTTATTCAAACAATACCTAAATATGCACTCTCTCTCAAGTAGATACATAATAAATAGGCACAGCTAATTGAGGGCCCTTCAATCAACTACAACAAGAACGTAGTTCAACAAATAAAGATTAACAACCAACCAAAACTATATTAATATCACAACAGGTTCATCCCCAACGGATTCCACCAAAACCTTAGACTAGAAAAGTTAGCTACTCATAACAATGATGAAAACTACAAAAGAATTCATGAATAAAGGTAAAAATCGCAAGGGAAGGAGATAAAGTTTGATGCCCAATTTCCCTCCTTGCCTCCTGCCTTTGCGTTTCTTGTTCTAAACTCTAAGCCTTGATAAACTATTTCTTTGGACGAATTGAACCTTTTATAGGTTGAGTGGATTGGCCTTGAACTTCCGAAAATAACCCTCATTTTAATTTTTCACGCCTAGACTAGCGCGGGCGCGCTAATCCCGCGCTAACAGCCCGCGCTAGTGGAGTTATGCACTGCCTCAGGGAATCTGGACTAGCGCGGGCGCGCTAAGGTCGCGCTACAGCCCGCGCTAATAAGGTTCTTCACTTCCTCGTTATGTTGAACTAGCGCGGTCGCGCTAATGTCGCGCTACAACCCGAGCTAATGGAGTTCCTCACTGTTTCGACGGACCTTCAGCCTTCAAGTCACCCAGAAAATACCCCATGGCCTATTCTTCTTTAATTTCGCCCGGATCACCATCATAAGTCCTCATTAGTGTGTTGTACTCCTGTGAAACACAAAAATCACCATTAGAGCCAATTTATCATCTTTAACACACTTAAGACAGTGAAGCGTCATTAAGTTAGGGTATAAATATTAAGGGTGTTTATCGGGCGGGCTGGGACGGGCTGGGCACAAAAAGTGTCAGTCCGTTCGGTTTCGGGGCGGGGTGGTCGCCGGCTGGGGTTAACGGGTTGGTGGCGGGCTGTGATTTTTGGGGTTCTATAGGGCCCGTACGGGTTCGGGCTTAATATTTTATTTTTAAATTAAGTTATATTTTTCTATAGCGTACAATTTTTTATTTTTTTAAAAAAAATTAATCGGGTTAACGGGCTGAATCGGGCTGTAGCCCGTTAAGAACCCGTTAAGGGCTTAACGGGTTGTAGCGGGTTCGGGTACCCATTAAAAAAACTTTACGTTAATAGCCCGCCCCCCGCCCAACCCGTCCCAACCCGCCCTAGGCGCTACAGTAACGGGCTGGACCGGGCTGACCCGGGTTGAATCGGGTTGTTAGCGGGTCAGCCCGACCCGATTAACACCTATAATAAATATGCTCTAAACTATGCAATTTTAGCCTATTATCATAGACTAAGCCCAATAATGTAACATCTTCACCTCAAGAATTGATTCACAAGCACCACGTATTATTCACAACTTACTCACTTACTGTAACATAGAGATCAAGAATTGCCTTTCCTTCATGAATCAAGTGCCCTCAAACATCAAAAGAGATTAGTTCCACAATTCAAGAACAATTAGGAACTCAAGATAGAAAAAAATCAATCACTCTTAGAAAGGACATTCATGTGCCACAAAAGATGCACCATAGGCTTGCCGGTAGTGTACTAATATACTAATTGAGCTCATTCAGTCAAGGATAAAGTAGGGCTTTTAACTGGTTGTAATGTAGGCTACGGGGCAGGTAGCATACATTTAAATATAAGAGTAACACTCTCTCTAACACTTTAATATATACACTTTAACAGTTGAAAACCCACACTTATGTCAAACTATACTCCACCTTAACATCGACATGCATTAACTCCCAACTATTTAAACACATGTACATCAAGAGTCACCTCTATTTTCAGAACAATCCTACATTTTTTCTAGTTCAAGTGACTCTTCCTTTTTCAAAACATTGCACATTTCTCCTTATTTCAATTGTTTCACTCAAAAGCCAACTCAACCACCCCACACTTCAACTTTTACAAAGTTCATAATGATTTCAATTGCTCATGGGAGGTAAATGGTTCAAAGAGATGGTCAATTCAACAAAAGGACAAGACTTGTAATGTGGTTGCCAACAAAATAGGATTCCATGATCAAAGGGGTTAACTAAGATACATAATAATTCGGTGGTAAAAGCATATCACTGGCTCAACAAGAAATATCTATATCACTTCCTAGACTGAACAAGACTTTTATTTCACTTTACAAATACACAGTGCAAGTTCTAGACATCAAATGCAATGCATAGAATGTGATGACCCAAAAGGTCATACTAAGTAATTCTAGCTAAATCTGTGTTTCGAGGCCCCGAAAGCCTTCGTTAATCTCACCTCGATATGCGTGCGCAGCCCGGGCGTGTAGCCGGGAAGTCTTTATGTTGAAATTTGATGAAAATGGAATTCTATGATAATTAAATGAATAAATTGACTTTGGTCAACATTTTTGGTAAACGGACCCGAACCCGTGATGTGACAATCCGGTAGGGTCCGTAGGAAAATATGGGACTTGGGCATATGCACGGAATCGAATTCCGAGGTTCCAAGCCCGAGAAATGAATTTTTAAAGAAAATTGTTTTTTAAAAATAATAAAGGTTTTTGAAAATGAACTTTGATGTGAAAACCGTGTTACCAGGCCCGTATTATGGTTCCGGAGCCTGAAACAGGTTTAATATATGTTATGTGACTTATCTGTGAAATTTTGTGTAAAACGGACTTGAAATGGTGTGTTTCGGATCAAAATTGGAAAAGTTAAGCTTTATGAAGTTTTAAGAAAATTCTATGAGTTTTAAGGTTTAATTCCTTGTTTTTGATGATATTTTGGTGATTTAAAAGCTTGAATAACTCCGTAGGATATTTTTGGAGTTGTGTGTGTTTTTGGTTTTGAGACATGAGGGCTCGGGTGAGTTTCGGGTGGCTAGCGGGGTGTGAAATGCATGAAAATCTGGTTTTCTTCTTCAACTTGCTGGTGTCCAGGTATTTCCTCTATGCGAACGCACCCAAGGGGATGAGAACGCATAGAGTAAAAGTGGGGTCTAAGGGAGCTAGGTAATTTTTGCTGTGCGAACGCACTCTAGCAGGTGCGAACGCGGAGGGTAGCTTAGGCTGGGGCAGTGCGAACGCGGGCAGGGGGGTGCGTCAGCACTGGGTAAGGTAGGTCCGGGGTGGGGGAGTGGTATTTGACCTGTGCGAATGCAGCTATTGGTCTGCGAACGCATAGGTCTGTTTGGTCAAACATGTGCGAACACGGTCAAAAGGCTGCGAACGCATAGAGTTATTTTCTCCAGTGATTTTATTAACTCCAAAACAAACCCATTACGGGATTTCACCCTTTTCTCACTTCCTCCTTCTTCCCCAAACCTCCATAGACAAAATTCAAGCCCTCCAACCTCCATAGCTCCATAGGTAAGTGTTCTTAACATCATTTTCTCTTCATCAACTAATCACTAGATTCTAGGCCTAAAAACATGAGATCAAGGTAGAAATTAAGGGTTTTGGGTAGAGTTAGGTTTTTTGGGAATTTTGGGTAATTCAACCTCAATTTGGGGTCGGATTTCAAAACAAATCATATATTTGAACTCCTGGGGGTATGGGTGATCGGGTTTTGGTCCGAGCCTCGTGTTTGGACCAAGCGGGCCC
>ML294402.1:12714-24624 GCA_005239495.1 Nicotiana undulata
TATATGTTGCGGTCAAGCATGCCCGTGAGTCAATTGTGATGAATCATACCGTGTTCTTAATATTCTTTGTACTATGAGTAATTGGTGATTTAGAAGTGATACCTTGATGTTGTTTCATGACATGGGGAATTATTGTGTTATTTGTTTCAGTTGAGGCTTTTACTGTCGAAATTGTATTTCTGATGCAAGGTTGGTTATAGATGAGTCCCTTGCCGGGACGATAGAATTTTATTGAGTATTTCCATACACTTGAGACTTCTTATTGTTTATTTTTTATCACACGAGGGGACATGCCGTATTGATCGTTTATTATTTATCGCACGAGGGGACATGCCGTGCCGATTGTTTATTATTTATCACACGAGGGGACATGCAGTGTTGATCGTTTATTATTTATCGCACGAGGGGACATGTCATGCTGATTGTTTGTTATTTATCACACGAGGGGACATGTCGTGTTAATCGTTGACTATTTATTGCACGAGGGGACATTCCGTGCCGAGTGTTACTATTTATGCACGAGGGGACATTCCGTGCCGAGTGTTACTATTTATGCACGAGGGGACATTCCGTGTCAAGTGATTGCGAGATTATGCACGAAGGGACATGCCGTGCCTTTTGATGTTCATTATCTGTCCTGAGACGTTAAATTCCTGCTTTTACTTTTTACACTTCAGTTATTACCCTGTTCTACTGTGCTAGCATTTTGTTGCCCCTTTTTCCCCCAGCATGTTCTCCCCGTATTTGTTTTATTTGCTTATTCTCGTCGACATTTTCCTGTTATTATATAGATTTGCACAGGTACATATCTTGTTGTCAGTCCTAGCCTCGTCACTACTTCGCCGAGGTTAGGCTCGGCACTTACTCAGTACATGGGGTCGGTTGTACTGATGCTACACCTGCACTTCTTTATGTTGTGCAGACTACGCAGCCGGACCCGGTGGTCACTGGCGGTCAGAGCATTCCACCAGTTCATACAGGAGACATCGAGGTAGACCCGCAGACGTTCGTGGGCCTTGGCGTCACCTTCTACCCTTCACTTTGAACTCTGTCTTATCTTATAGTTCAAAGACAATCATATGTACTTATTTTCAGACCTTTGTTTTAGTAATCTCTTAGACAGTTCATGAGTATGTGACACCAGTTCTGGGATTTGTGTATGGGTTTTATTCGAAGTTGCTATATTATTTTTGGTAATTTGTTAACCTTCATATTGTTGACCATTGATGCCTTAGTTATCTCGTTCGTTTTAGTTGTTAATCAGTTTTATTTAGTTCAAACGTTGTCTTGTCTAGCGGGTTCAACATTAGATGCAGTCATGGCCCGAAGGTGGGATTTTGGGTCGTGAAAAGTTGGTATCAGAGCTCTAGGTTGCTTAGGTCTCACAACTCACGGACAAACCTTGTAGGGTCTGAGGGATCGGTATGGTCTGTACTTATCCCCCAGAGGCTACAAAGTTAGGAATAACTTCACGTCTTTCATTCTTTGTCGTGCCAATTGAATTCTAAATACTAATTGAGTCTCTTTTTTACTCTCTCGCAGATGGCGAGAACGCGCGCTTCCTCATCGACCGACCAGCAGCCTGATCCTCCTATTGCAGCTCCTACGATGGGCTGAGGCCGTGCTAGAGGCCGAGGCAGAGCTAGAGCAGCAGCTCCAGTAGAGGACCCACATGTAGACTTTGCCGGTGAGGCTCCTACTCAGACAGTTCCAGTTGGACCAGCTCAGGTCCCAGAGGGGTTCATTGCCACCCAGTTCTTCAGGACGCTCTAGTCTGCTTAGTGGGACTATGGAGAGTGTGGCTCAGGCCGGTCTTCTTCCTGCTGCACCAGCTGGATCTCAGGCTGGGGGAGGGACCCAGACTCCTATTATTCATACCCCAGAGCAGGTCGCCACTCAATTTCAGACTCCAGCACCTCAGACAACTGGAGTAGCTTAGCCTAGTATTGTGGCATCGACAGCCGAGGGTGCAGCTATGTCAGCAGATGCTATATGGAGACTGGACAGATTCACCAAGTTATTTGACTACTACTTTTACTGGTGCACCATCACATGATCCCCATGATTATTTAGACAGCTGTTATGAGGTTCTTCGGAACATGGGCATTGTGGAGTCCAATGGAGTTGATTTTGCTACATTTCGTCTTTCTGGCACTGCCAAGACTTGGTGGAGAGATTGCTGCTTGACTAGCCCAGCTGGGTCTGCACCTCTGACTTGGGCTCAGTTCTCCGAGTTGTTCTTGGGGAAGTTCCTTCCAGTTACTCAGAGAGGATCTTCGGAGGCAGTTTGAGCGTCAACAGCAGGGCTCCATGTCCGTCACTCAGTACGAGACCAGGTTCATTACTCTGGCCAGGCATGCCATTATGATACTCCCCACGATCGGGAGAGGGTTTGGAGATTCATTGAGGGTTTAGCTCAGCCCATTCGACTATAGATAGCCAGAGTGACGGGTACTGATATCGCCTTTCAGGATGCAGCCGAGGTGGCCATGCGCATTGAGATGGTATTATCCCATGGTGGTGGACGGGGTTTTTACAAGAGACCTCGTCATTTAGGCCGTTTTAGTGGTGCCTCATCTGGAGGCAGAGATTCCTTTGGTAGAGATCATCCCCCTAGGCCTTATCAGTCGACACTCCAGGTATCCCGCAGTGCACCTTCAGCTCCCATCAGTGCACCGCCGATTCAGAGCTATCACGGTGGTCATTCTGGTCGTCAGGGACAGTTCCAGGGTCAGTATTCTCAGCAGTCGAAGTCTTTCTTCACTTGCGGTGGTATGGGGCATATTTCTAGGTTTCCCCCCCCCCCCCCAAGGTTTTGGTGGTTCTCAGTATCAGGGTTCCCGTTCCATGGTTCCCGCAGCAAGTTCACCCTCTCCCCCTCAGCCAGCTAGGGGTGGTCGTGGTGCCAGAGGTGGAGGTCAGACTCATAGAGGTGGAGGGCGGGCAATGAGAGGTAGGGGTCAGCCCATAGCAGGTAGACCCAGGGATGTTCAGATTGGAGGGGTTCAGCCCCGGTGTTATGCTTTTCCTGCTCGTCCTGATGCTGAGGCTTCTGATGCAGTTATTACAGGTACGGTTTCAGTTTGCAGCCACGGTTTCAGTTTGCAGCCGAGAGGCTTCGGTGTTATTTGATCCGGGTTCTACATTCTCCTATGTGTCTTCAAATTTTGCCCCTTATCTGAGTATGCCCCGTGATTCATTGAGTACTGTTGTGCATGTGTCTACACTGGTGGGTGATTCTATAGTGGTAGATCGAGTCTATCGTGCTTGCGTAGTAGTTATTGGTGGTCTGGAGACTCAGGTTGACCTTTTGCTTCTCGATATGGTTGACTTTGATGTTATATTGGGCATGGACTGGTTATCCCCTTATTATGCTATTCTGGACTATCATGCCAAGACAGTGACCTTTGCCTTACAAGGAGTACCTCGTTTAGAGTAGAGAGGGACTTCTAGTCATTCTTCAGGTAGGGTTATTTCTTATATGAAGGCTCGGCGCATGGTCAAGAAGGGTTTTTTGGCCTATTTGACCTATGTTTGTGATTCTTGTGCAAAGGTTCCTTTTGTAGAGTTTGTGCCCGTGGTTCGCGAGTTTCCAGAGGTATTCCCTACTGACCTGCCGGGTATGCCACCCGACTGGGATATTGACTTTTGTATTGAGTTAGCTGAGGGCACTCAGCCCATTTCTATTCCCCCGTATCGTATGGATCCCCCAGAGTTGAAGGAATTAAAGGAATAATTACAGGATTTGTTGGATAAAGGTTTCATTAGGCCTAATGTTTCTCCTTATGGTGCTCCAGTATTGTTCGTGAAGAAGAAAGATGGCTCAATGAGGATGTGTATTGACTACCGGCAGTTGAATAAGGTTACTATCAAGAACAAGTATCCTTTGCCGAGGATTGATGACTTATTTGATCAGCTTCAGGGTGCTACAGTATTCTCTAAGATAGACTTGAGATATGGTTATCACTAGCTGAGGATCAGGGCGTACGATGTGCCTAAGATAGCTTTTTGCACTCGTTATGGTCACTATGAGTTTTTGGTGATGTCGTTTGGGTTGACTAATGCCCTCGCTGCTTTTATGGAGTTGATGAATCGGGTATTCAGGACTTATTTAGACTCATTTGTGATCGTGTTTATAGATGATATCTTGATATATTCTCATAGTCGAGAGGAGCATGAGCAGCATCTTTCAACTTTACTCCTTCAAGAAACCCGTCGAATAATATCCATCGTCGGGAAGGTAGAAAATCTTTTACGTTCTTTTTCCGACTACTCCAACTAACAAAAGAAACAAAAACTACTATCCATTACTACATACATACAATTACTTATACAACATATCCCCCACCCCACACTTTAAATGGTGGCATGTCCCCATGTCAAGCAAAGAAAAATGTATGGTAAAGAAAACTCCCCTAATAGAGTCAGTCCGTGTCAGAGACAGTGCCAGGGTCCATATGGCAAGCCCGACCAAGCGCACGCGGCCATGCCATGACCTTTCTCTCAGACTTGGGCTTTTAAGTAGCAAGGGCATCACTTCGAGCTCCCAAGACTGTGATAGAAGTACGCATCCCCACCATTTCCTGCTCTAGGGTGCTCATTTTCGTTTCCCATCAGACAATTGAGGATCCTTCAACAACCTGCTCGTGCAGGGGTGCAGCAGCCACATACTCAGCTTGCACTTCAATACCCTCTTCGGGTGCATCAGACTCATCACTATTTGCCTCAACAGGTCCAACATGGTCCTTCCCGATTACTACTTTATCGGCCCGAAACTATTTTTCCCTATTTACTTTCCCATCCAAGTCTCTGTATTCCGGTACACGTGCCTGACGGCATAACCGATTGATTAAGGATGGAAAAAGAATCCATAACTTTGCACATGACAACGAATGAACGTCTCGGCGTGAATAGCCTTAGCCACATCAAAGTCATGGCCATAGATAAAACACCAGATCAGTGCAGCCCAAGGATCATTTACCTTAGTGGTATTGGAGGAAGGCAATATGCGGCCATTTATGATATAGAGCCAACACTTCCCTTCAAACGTAAGGTATGATGAATGAAACTTCCACCGCCGCGTATCTTACACTACCTCCTTGTTGGGCACACACGAAAAACATTCAAGGAGAAGAAAAGAACGTAAACTAAATCAAGAGGGGAAAACACATCACTTACCTCAGGGAAACTTGTGAGCATTTGGGTTGGGGAGAAGAATGGGGAAGACACTTCAATTGATGGTCGGGGTCTATGTAGAGAAGAGATGAGAGAAGGGGGCGGGGTTAGGGTTTTTTAGAAGAAGGTAAATTTGGGGAATGTTAGATTGGGAGTGTTTAGAAGGGAGGGGTTCGAATTATGTGAAGGAAAGAGGAGGTGTACCTACCCGGTCCGTCGTTACGTAAAACCTTTATCATAATTGTTGCTATTGAATTACTATAGATTGGTTATTCCGTTATTAATGTTGATAAGCTTGGAATCAGAATGGTTAAATGAGAATTCAGACACTTAGTCCTTAAAGAATAGCCTTAAAATAGGAAAAGTTAACTAAGAGTTGACTTATTAGTAAACAACCTCGGAATGCGGATTTTATGGCTCGGATAGCTTCGTTAGGTGATTTGGAACTTAGGAGTGTGTTTAGAATAATTTTGTGATGTCCGGTGTAGAATTAGGCTTGAATTGGTGAAAGTTAGTTTTTGGCGATTCTAGTCGGTAGTGGAAAATAGGCTATCGGGGTCGAAATGGAATTCCGGCAGTTGGAACAGGTTCGTAATGTCATTTTGGACTTGTCTGCAAAATTTTAGGTCAATCGGAGTTGATTTGGATAGTTTCGACATCATTGGTGAATTTTAGAAACGTCAAAGTTCTTAGGATTGAACCCGATGTAAATTTTGAGTTTTGATGTTAGTTTTGGTGTTTTGAGAGTGCATCTAAGATTGAATGATGTTATGGGATATGGTTGTAAGTTTGGTTGGGGTCCAAGGGGCTCGGGATTGATTTCGGGTGATTAACGGACTCATTTGGACTTAGAACAATTGCTGGTTTTCTTGTTTTTGTGCACATGGATTTTGTTCACTGCGATCGCGTGTGAAGTGGTGCGATCGCAGAGAGTTAATCATGGACATGCTCAGATTGTTCTATGCGATCGCAAGAAAGGAGGTGTGATCGCGAAGTAGAAGGGGCCCAATGCAGTGTGATCGCGTGAAGAGAGCCGCGATCGCATAGATCATTTTGAGAGGGGCCAGAATTTACACTCTGCGATCGCATAGGTGTGCCCGCGATCACAGAGGTCTAGAAGGTAACCCAGTGCGGTCGTGTGAGCAAGAGTGCGATCGCGTAGGGTTGTTATAGGCGTGTGGGGTCCTTAGTCAAAATCACTCTGCGATCGCGTGCCTGGGGCTCCGATCACGGAGGTTGAAGTGAGGACACTATGCGATCGCAGGGGAAAAGCTGCGATCGCGGAGAACAATTAATGGGGTATTATTTAAATATTTCCTCCGCGACCTAAACTCCCTTTTACACCATTGTTGTACGGAAAAGATCTCTTGGGGGCGATTTTGAAGAGAGAAATCCTTGTTCTTCATTGAGGTATGTGTTTTAGTCATTAAAACTCGATTATGGGTGATTATAGACCATAATTCCAGCCTTTAATTCATGAAAAACAGTAGAAAAAAATAGGATTTTGGGGCATGAGATTATGAGACCTTCAAGGGTGGATTTGAGGGTCAAACGGACTCCGATTTTGGTGTTCTTTATATGTACGGACTCGTGGGAAGATGAAGAACACGTTTTTGTAAAAAATTCGGAGTTATGGGACGCGGGCCCGGGGGTCGAGTTTTGACCGGTTTCGGATTTTTGAGTTAAATGCGACATTTTTCAGTTGGAATTCGTTCCTTAATCATATATTGATGATAAAAATCTGAAATTGGTAGATTTGGAGCCTTCGAAGGTTGATTCGAGAGGCAAGCATGTTGTAGAATAATTCCGGGCTAGTTTTGAGGTAAGTAATGTCTTTAAATCCTGTCCTGAGGGTATGAAACCCCAGACTATGCACCCTTTCACGGGTTTTGAAATAAAAAGGTGGAAACTTTGGAACATATTTCCTATTTAGGCGACTATTGAGTTGCGAAACCGATTTTTAAGCCTTTGCTTAAATAGTATTTATATATTATGATATGTTTTGGGCTGTAAGCCATGTTTGGGCCTAGTGCCGATCTGTTTACCCCTTGGGGGATGTGTTTACTATATTTTTCTCACTGATATGTTATAATTTTTCACTCAGTCATTTTTTGTTAAATTGTTTCGACACTCAAAGTATTTTGATACTATTTATTAAAAAATGAAACACTGATTTTGGGTTGAGAACCCGGTATATTTATGGCCTGATGGAGAAATTGAGAGTGTTTGACTGAGTGAGGCTGCAAGCCTATGTTGTGAGTGATTTATGCTGTGATGCGGCTTGTTATATAGCGCTTGGGCTGTAGGAGCCCCTCTGGAGTATGTAACACACCCCCAGTGAGCGCCGCTACCGATTGAGTGATGCCTGCGGGGCTTATGATGAGGGATGCTGAGGATGCCTGATGGGCAGAGTGATTGTGAGGTTGCCTGATGGGCTGAGTGATTGTGAGGTTTCCTGCTGGGCAGAGTGATTGTGAGGTTGCCTGATGGGCAGAGTGATTGTGAGGATGCCTAATGGGATGATACTGAAAATTATTGTTACGAGAAATGATTATGGCCCGAAGGGCAGTTTTATGAAAGGTTTTACTGAGTTTTCAAACTATACTTTACTTCATTTTCACACTGGTTTTACTGAGAATTTTACTGAGATATACTGATATTGCACTTGTTTCAAAGGTTTTCTGGAAACTGATTTCGAACTCATTATTTGATGAATACTACGTGGTGACTTGGTGTTTTACTGGTTTGTGGAATTGTGTACATGTTCTGTGTGTTTATATTACTCAGACTGTGATTTATTTTCATTACTACTGAGTTGGCGTACTCATAAAGACTCCCTGTGCCTCTGTGCACAGATCCAAGTACTAGCTCGTAGCAGTAGCTGACGCAGGTTCGATAGCAGCATTCACGGGATTTTCGAGGTAGCTGTCCAGCGTCCACAGCTTCTCCATTTCCCTTATTTAGTTTAAGCATTTGATTCAGAGACATATATCATAGTTTTAGCAGAGTTAGACTTAATTATTCTTAGATGCTCATGACTATTGACTCTAGTTCTTGGGAGGTTGTTTAGAATATTATGGGGATGATAAGACTTAATTATATTATTTATGCTATGGTTGCATGCTTATTATTTAATTGGGAACTGTTATAATTGAATAAACGCTTAGTAAGGTGATGGTTAGCTAGCCTAATTCCACGATAGGCGCCATCACGACATGTTAGTAATTGGGGTCGTGACAAGTTGGTATCAGAGCACTAGGTAACATAGGACTCAACGGTCATGAGCAGGTTTAGTAGAGTCTTGCGGATCGGTACAGAGTTGTCTGTACTTATCTTCGAGAGGTTGCAGAACTTTTAGGAAACATCTCTATTTTCTTGGACTCTTTCGTGCCAATCTATTCATTCTTGAAATATGAACTTACGTTGTTTCATTCTCTCGCAGATGGTGAGGACACGCAATACCGACCAGGGTGACCAGGCACCAGCCAGACCCACAAAGGGTTGAGGTCGTGGTAGAGGTAGGGGACCAGCTCAGGCATCAGCCGGGGTGGTACCACAGGATCCCCCTATTGTTCAGGATCAGGTTCCCGCCGATGGTGCTCCAGCAGGACAGGCTCAGGCACCTGTAGTGCCTATTGTTATTCCGGGTCTTCAGGAGACCCTAGCTGAGATATTGACGGTGTGTTCCAGTTTGGCTCAGGCAGTTGCTATGTCCACTACTGCCACTACAACTTAGGTCGGGGGAGGCAATCAGACTCCAGCTGCCCGGACACCTGAGCAGGTTGTACGGGGTATTCAGGCACCAAGAGCAGCCCCAGTTCAGCAGGTTGCTCCCGCTCAGGATTTTGTGGTCGCAGCTATGCCTGAGGATGAGCGGCGTAGGTTGGAAAGGTTCAACAGACTTAAGCCACTGAATTTCAGTGGCACAGAGAGTGAGGATGCCCAAGGTTTTCTTGATAAATGCTAGAGGATACTACGTACTGCGGGTATTTTGGAGACCAGTGGGGTCTCGTTTGTTACATTTCAGTTTGCGGGTGCTGCTTTTACTTGGTGGGAGTCATTCGAGAGGCGTAGGTTGTTCGATTCAACACCTCTCACCTGGTAGCAGTTCTCCACGATCTTTTTGGAGAAATATGTTCCTCAGTCCCACAGAGAGGAGCAGCGTAGGCAGTTTGAGCAGCTGCGCCAGGGAGAACTATCAGTCACCCAGTATGAGATGAGGTTTTCTGAGTTATCCAGACATGCGTTTGAGATTGTCCCTACTGACAGGGAGGGGATTAGGAGGTTTGTAGATGGTCTCTCGTATCAGCTTCGGATTTTGATGACCAGAGAGAGGGTGTCTGGAGTTACATTTGAGCAGGTTGTTGATATTGCTCGGGATATTGAGTCGGTTCGTAGGCAGGATCGTGAGGAAAGAGAGGTCAAGAGGCCTCGGGGATCAGGAAATTTCAGTGGTGCCCCTTCCAGAGGGCAATTTCAGCCTAACAGAAGTTGTTCATTTAGACCTCCACAGTCAGTTCGCCCAGCATACAATGGTGTATCATCGGGGCAGGGTCCCCGCAATGCTCATCAGGGACGTTCATCTTTTAGTGCCCTTACAGCTCAAAGCTCCGCCCGAGCATCATCTTATCAGGGCTTTTCTATGCATGGTTCGTCTGGTGGTTATCATGGTGGCAGGGGTTTTCGTCAGTTTTCATCTCCGGCTCCAGGTAACTGTTATGAGTGTGGAGAGTTCGGACATGAGTGGAGGCAGTGTCCCCGTCGTCCTAATAGTTCGGATCAGCAGAGGGTCCATCCCTCGGCTTCAGCCGCAGTTATTTCACCACCTACCCAGGCCGCTAGGGGTGGTGGTCAGGCAGCTAGAGGCCCCCTTAGAGGGGGAGGTCGAGCTGGTGGAGGCCAGCCACGTATTTATGCACTTCCGGCTAGGCCTGATGCTATGGCGTCAGATGCAGTGATTACAGGTACTATTTCAGTTTGTCACAGTGATGCTTTGGCTTTATTTGACCCTGGTTCCACGTACTCTTATGTCTCATCCTATTTTGCTCATTTTCTGAATATGCCCCGTGAGTCTCTAATTACTTCTGTTCATGTTTCGACTCCGGTGGGTGATACTATTGTTGTGGACCGTGTGTATCGGTCGTGTCTTATATCTATTGGGGGTATGGAGACCCGAGTGGACTTGATGTTACTGAGTATGATCGATTTCGATGTAATTCTGGGCATTGATTGGTTATCCCCATTTCATGCGATTCTTGATTGTCACGCTAAGACCGTTACTTTAGCTATGCCCGGAGTTCCGAGAGTTGAGTGGATGGGGTCTATAGAGCACGTGCCTAGCAGAGTGATTTTTTATTTAAAGGCTCAGCGTATGGTTGATAAACGGTGTGAATCTTATCTTGCGTTTGTGAGGGATGTTAGTAGTGAGACTCCATCTGTTGATTCTGTTCCCGTAGTCCGTGATTTTCCGGATGTATTTCCTGCAGACCTGCCAGGCATGCCACCTGACAGGGATATTAATTTTGGTATTGACCTGGTGCCAGATACGCATCCTATATCTATTCCCCCTAACCGTATGGCACCAGCAGAGTTGAAAGAATTAAAAGAGCAGCTTAAGGAACACTTAGATAAGAGGTTCATTCGACCTAGTGTATCATTTTGGGGTGCGCCGGTGTTGTTTGTGAAAAAGAAGGATGGGTCGATGCACATGTGTATTTATTATGGAGAGTTGAATAAGGTTACAGTGAAGAATCGTTATCCGTTGCCTCGTATTGACGACTTATTTGATCAGCTTCAGGGAGCTAAGGTATTCTCCAAGATCGACTTGAGGTCGGGGTATCATCAGTTGAAAATTCGGGATTCGGATATTCCGAAGACGGCTTTCAGGACCGGATACAGTCATTATGAGTTTTTGGTTATGTCATTTGGGCTGACCAATGCCCAAGCAACGTTCATGCAATTGATGAACAGCGTGTTTCAGCCCTATCTTGATACGTTTGTTATTGTGTTCATCGATGATATCCTTGTTTATTCTCGTAGCCAGGAAGAGCATGCTCAGCATTTGAGAATCGTGCTGCAGAGATTAAGGGAGGAGAATCTTTATGAAAAATTCTCTAAGTGTGAGTTTTGGCTTGGTTCAGTAGCTTTCTTGGGATACGTGGTGTCTAGTGAGGGTATTCAGGTTGATCCGAAGAAGATCGAGGTGGTGCAGAGTTGGCCTAGACCGTCTTCAGCTACAAAGATTCAGAGTTTTCTTGGTCTGGCGGGTTACTACCGTCGCTTTGTGGAAGGATTTTCTTCTATTGCTTCACCTCTGACCAAATTGACACAGAAGGGTGTTNTCCAGAGTTGGCTGCCATTTTTAATGCCTTAAAGATTTGGCGGCATTATTTGTATGGAGTACAATGTGAGATTTACACCGATCATCGTAGCCTGCAGTATCTGCTAAGGCAGAAAGATTTGAATTTGGGACAGAGGAGATGGTTGGAGCTTCTCAAGGACTATGACTTGAGCATTTTGTATCATCCAGGGAAGGCCAATGTGGTGGCCGATGCCTTGAGTCGCAGAGCCGAGAGTTTGGGAAGCCTAGCCTATCTTTTAGCAGCAGAGCGACCTTTAGCCCTTGATATTCATGCTTTAGCAGGTCAGTTAGTAAGATTGGATTTTTCAGACCCTCCACGGGTGGTAGCTAGCATGGCTTCTCGGTCTTCTTTGTTTGATCAGATTAAGGCGAGA
>MDKH01215783.1:0-13550 GCA_005239495.1 Nicotiana undulata
ACAGGTCAAATACCACTCCCCCACCCCGGACCTACCTTACCCAGTGCGGACGCACCCCCCTTCCCGCGTTCGCACTGCCCCGCCTAAGCTACCCTCCGCATTCGCACCTGCTAGAGTGTGTTTGCACAGCTCTGACCCCACAACCCTCCGCGTTCGCACCACACTGGGTGCGTTCGCATAACACAAATTACCCAGCTCCCCCAGACCCCACTTTTACTCTATGCGTTCGCATCCCCTTGGGTGCGTTCGCATAGAGGAAATACCTGGACACCGGCAAGTTGAAGAAAAAAACCCAGATTTTTCATGCATTTCACACCCCGCTAGCTACGCGAAACTCACCCGAGCCCTCGAGTCTCAAAACCAAAAACACACACAACTCCCAAAATATCCTACGGACTTATTCAAGCTTTTAAATCACCAAAATATCATCAAAAACAAGGAATTAAACCTTAAAACTTATAGAACTTTCTTAAAACTTCATAAAGCTTAACTTTTCCAATTTTGATCCGAAACACGTCATTTCAAGTCCGTTTTAGACCAAATTTCACAGATAAGTCACATAACATATATTAAACCTGTTCCGGGCTCCGGAACCATAATACGGGCCCGGTAACACGGTTTACACATCAAAGTTCATTTTCAAAAACCTTTATTATTTCCAGAAAATAATTTTCTTTAAAAATTTATTTCTCGGGCTTGGGACCTCGGAATTTGATTCCGGGCATACGTCCAAGTCCCATATTTTCGTACGGACCCTCCGGACCGTCACATCACGGGTCCGGGTCCATTTACCAAAAATATTGACCAAAGTCAACTTTATTCATTTAATTATCATAAATTCCATTTTTCATCAAATTTCAACATAAAGACTTCCCGGCTATATGCCCGGGATTCACACGCATATCGAGGTGGGATTAATGGAGGCTTTCAGGGCCTCGGAACACAAATTTAGCTAGAATTACTTAGGATGACCTTTTGGGTCATCACACGGCATCACCCTTCGTGCTTTTACACTCTCTCACAATATCGTGCACGACATCACCCTTCGTGCTTTAACACTCTTCATCAGCCAAACAAATCAATAACAGCAATCCGGCAAGGAAAAAATCAACAATATAAATAATAATAAAACCATAACGTCCCGGAAAGGGAGCCAACAGTAGAATCAATATCATCCCGACAAGGGATACAACTATAACCAATCTCACTTAGTTACTTAACTTCACGTAATAATTCTTAACTTGTACCAATACTTAACAATGATCAATTCCAAGGAAAATACCATCAACATAGATAATTATCAAATTAAACCCAAGTAAAGCTTAATGAAAATTCACATGAATCACAATATTCGACTCACGGGCATGCTTGACACCAACATATAGATACTCGTCACCACACCGATATGTTGAACATAATACTAACACGTAGCAAATAAGACACAATACCTATTCCCTCAAACTAAGGTTAAACCAAACACTTACCTCGCTTTGCAAATTCTAATAAGTTACTCAACCAAAGCTTTTCCTTTTAAATTTGTCCCCAAAAGCTTCAAATCTATTCACAAACAACTCGAAATACTCAACACAGATCGTAGGAATGAATTCCATAAGAATTTACTAATTTTCCGGATAAAGATCCGAAATTCATTTTAATATTCGGCAGTGGGACCCACATTTCGAATCCCGAAAAAACTCACGAAATCCGAACACCCATCCGATACGAGTTCAACCATACAAAAATTATCGAATTCCGATGTCAAATGGACCTTCAAATCACAAATTTTCATTTTTGATTTTTTTTACCAAAACCCCAATTTCTTTCATCCAAATTCGAAATAAATGATGAATCTTGACGTAGATTTATGAAATGTAATCACTTTCGGATATAGAACACTTACCCAAGTCGAAATCGTGAAAAACCTCTTTGAAATCGCCCAAATCCGAGCTTGAATGACTAAAAATGGAAGAAAGTTTGGATTTTTCGGTTTATACACTGTCTAGGGGTGTTATAGGTCATTCAGTAGCGCGACCGCGCTACTGGGCGCGCTAACAAGGCAGAAACATCTCAAATTAGCGCGGTCGCGCTACTGGGCGCGCTATGACACAGGTCCAGTATAATGGTCATAACGTTCGGTATACACCTCCAAATGCAAACAGTTTGATGAGTTGGAAACTAGACTCAAAGAGGTTTAATTTGATAGGTTTTCCATCACATAAATTCTCATATATCTATAGATATGCTCGTCCAAAGTGAGGTCTTGTGCGTACACATTTGGAATTTTAGTCCATCGTGTGATTTTTCAACTTGGCTTAAACCTAGGCCTCCCCTTAGACCTCAAATCACTTATAATATGCCTTTTACACTTACTACCATATCCTATTCGTATCCATCATGTTAATAGTCCTCGGATAAGAAGTAGAGTTGACGGCCAAACACTTAGCATGACTTATCTCTTTTCTCACACATCTCTAACTCCCAAATTTTCCGAAAATTTCGCTAGAGTTTCCTTTGTAACTAGGCCTATCCACCTGTCAGAAGAATCCCAGAAACCAATCCTAACAACACATACACAATCCAATCAATGTAACACCACATGAAAATAATACTAACAATGACTTCATAAGTGATATGTTACTAGAAAAAGAAACGTCATTCACATCAACTATTCAGGTGATACTTAATTCATATCAGGTAAGTTCTCGATATTTTCATAGATCACATAAATAATTGTTTAAATTAAAGATGATATTTTTGGGTCATCACACTTCTCATTTTCTATATATGCTCCTTCGTAGTAGATGCAGCCAAAACCTTTAGAACTTTAACATATAATACTAACAGTTGATGCATGTAATCCGATCAAATGCAGACCTTTTGGAATATATATATATTTTTAAATTTGGACCTTTTGGAATATTAAGATAACCATTTGACAGTCAATAGTAGTATGCCTGATATTCTAAGTTCAACATTGCGAACCTTTTTGAATCACAACCATCATGAGAAGGTTTCATATTCACATTGTTAAAAAACTTGATTTAATAAGAAAAGATTTGATAACAAAAATTTGAGTTAATAGTAATAATATGTCAAATCTTTAACATTATTCGATGACGAAACCAAGATAAGGTGGCTCATGACATGCAAAAAGATATTTTTATGTATGCACGGCTGCTGCTTGCGTATACGAAATTTGTGAAAGCAACTTTAGTTTTATTACATGCTGTATTTTTTATGGTAACGGGACAGCAATTAAGGTCAAAATAGCACGGACCATTCAGTTTTTGGACTGATAATTGAAACATAGTCAGCGTTTGTAAATTCATTGAAAAATAGTCACTATTTTATTGCAACACGGAAAGTTCAATCATAATATATCGGAGATTGGAGCACCTGTGTATGAACTTTCAGCATATTATGTTGGAACTCCAGCACAGAAAGTTCCAGTATACTGGATATTAGAGCACATGTGTATGAATTTCCAGCATATTATGATGGAACACCAGCACACGGAAAGTTCCAGCATAATATACTGGAGATTGGAGCACATGTGTATGGACTTCCAACATATTATGTTGGAATTCCAGCACATTATGAAACTCCAGCTTGTTATGCTGGAAGTTCACTTGTAAAAAATTCAAATTCAGCATATTATACTGGATATTATTCGGATTTTCAACAGTGTTTTTGTTCAAATTTATTGAAAAGTGACTAAATTTCGATTACTTTTGAAATTGTGGCCTTTTTCAGTTACCACTTGTAAATCTGACTATTTTTTAATTTCTCCCCAATTAAGTGTTATTATACATAGGCAAAGTTAACATATGTGGGTTCAAAATCTTAATCCTTTTAAGTTATTGAGATTTTAAATTAATATTTTGTACATACTCAATGAATCTCATAAGTGTTTGAACAAAATTATTTTAAAGATGAAAACTATTATCTTTTTACCCAAGAGCTATCATGTCAAATCCCCAAGAATAAATATCGGGTGTCGAAGTGTACCCGAATCCATGAGAGACAATGAAATCCTTCGTCTTGCAAGCTATTGGTCTTCCAAACCAAGACGCAAGTCATTCTACTCTTTCCAGCAATGAGATGTTAGTAAGAAAGTCTTACGTCTGATTTGGGGAGCATAACCCTATTAATTAGGTGCAAAAGCTTATGTATTTCTAATTTAGCTCATCATCAAATTAGAAATTACATCCGGGTATATACATGTAAGACCCCATGTGAGCATGTAATTTTTCACCTATTAAAATACTCCTACAAAATTTAACAAATAAATTAATTTTTATAGATTTTTGTGAATTTTAGTGTGTATTTATGAATTATTGGCATTTATGATCATAATTTTTCTTTTTAAAATTTATAAAATAAAATAACAAAAAATATTTAAAACTTTTATTATCTCGCATAATTAGGTTTTGGTTTAATGTAATACCTAATTGCATAATTTAATCATTTTAGGAAGTAATTACAAAAAATTATTCTTTAGGGTATTAATTAATAATCTTACTTTTAAAATTGACCCATTAGTTAGATTATGGTTAAATCAAATTGTGTCTGAATTAATCAATATAACCTAATGATTTAATTAGGATTAATTAATTTGGGTTAAATTAGTATAAAATATGTAGGCTAAATTCCGACTGGGCCACTTTAAAACCAGGCCCAAGTCCCCTTCCCATTTTTAAAATACACCAGCCCAATTCGCCCCATACCCGTCCAAAATTCATTTAACCAAACGATCCCGTTTTATCCCCATTAATCCCAGTCGTTGGATCATCTTGATCCAACGGTCCTGAACTGACCCCCTCCCTACTATATATATGTCCGAATAAGCCTCTACCCCACTCTCAAACACCCCACTCACCGGTCTCTCTCCCCAAACCTCAACCCTAGCCGCCTCTAAACCCCTCACCGTCTCCGCCGTTCTACGCACTCGAAAATCGCCTACCGGCGACGGACCACCTCCAAAATAAACCAAACTCGCCCCAGACTATCTCTTTATCACCCTCAACCCCAATCTCTCACCCGTTTTCCCAAAAAACCTCACCAAATTCCGCTAATTTCACATCTTAGAATCTGAAACCCTAAAAATTCACCAGTCGAAGTTGAATGATCCAATGGCTCAAACCTACACGAGTCAATTTCTCCTGACAAGAGCAATTGATTCATGTGGGTTTGACTCGTTTTCAAACCCGCCAGAATCCGGCCAAAGTCCGGCGACCCAACTTTTTCCGGCTAGACCTTTTCCTTCTAACTGGTATTCCCTTCCACACTCTTTCTTTGTTTAATAATTAATTACCTAGGTTATATTCTGTCTTGGCTGATTTAATCTTGAACTGATTAATTTAGGTTTTTATAATTTTTCCTTGATCTGTCTGATTCTGATTTGATGAGTTTAGCATGTTTATCTTGTCTTTAGCTTGTTTCTTGTTGATAGGTTTATTTTCTGATTTTAGACTAATAAACTTAGGTTTCATATACCTTTCCTGACTCTCAAGTTTCTTTTATTAGGTGCTGTTATAGGTTTGATTGTTGATCTTTTTTTTTGTATGTGACTTAACTGATTTTTGTTTTGGTTTAGGTTTTCAGATTTTTCCTTAACTGTTTCTTCTCCTAAGATAAACCATTAGTTGTTTATGTGTATTAATTAATCTATTTTCATTATAAATAATCATGCATGTAACCCGTTTGTTTGAAACTAATTCCCGACTTAATTGATTCATCATGAATTATTAAGTAATCATGTGTGTTTTTCAAATTGATTTATGCTTTGTCAGTTAGTGGAATGATAGATTAGTTGTACATGATTAGTTAGCTTAGGATTATCTTCTTGCCTCTAATCATTATACATTATGCTGAAAGTAAAGGCATAACTCCTAATTTAGGATAATTAATTAAGCCTAATAGCTTTGCCACTCACACATGATAGGATCATTTGAATTTGTTTGGTTTAAATCCTGAAAATTACTCACTTAGGTTCAATTGATAACTTTGTTTAGGTTTATTTCATTTCACTTTTGTAGAAGTTTAGCTTTCAACTTCTTCATTAGTGTTAACTATTAAGCTTAATCACTTAATTAGATCAAAATTAGTCAACTTAATAATTAACTTATTCCTAAACAATAAAGGGATAAATACAGGGATGCCTTAGGGCATTTTAGGAATTCTAGGTGAAGAATCTTGGCTGTAACAACTCAAGGAACTTCTAGAATGAGGATAAATATAAAAATAAAATAAGAAAGTTATTAAATCAGATTTTTCTGGGTAAAAAGAGTAAATTTCAGAAATAAAAAGGCTGCAAGAATAGAAGAAATTTCTAGAAATGGTACAATTGTCCTAGCTGTTACAAAAGATGCTGAAAATAGAATAAGGCGGACACCTGTACTGTACTATTTTCAGATTTTAAATAAGGAATATTCCTGAAATATGCTCACCTAGGCAGCCTATATATAGGGCACTATATTCTGAAAATTACACACACAATTAGAGAGATTCATTCTGAAATTTACACACACACTACACACATTAGAAAAAATATTGTTCTGAAAACACATTACTCTGAAAAATAGAAGAACACTGAAAATACAAAAAAAAAAAATAGATGCAAAAACATGCTAAAAACTGGTTTTCTTTTTGGCTATGATTTTCTGGAAAAACTGGTATTCTTGCTGTTGATTTTTCTGGAAAAACTGGTCCATCTTAGCTGTAGTTTTCTGCTTCAAAATACCGGTTCATTGTGGTTGGTTTTCTGGGTTTGGTTCTGAGTTGTTGCTGTTGGTTTATTGTTGCTATTTTGAGCTCTTAATCCATCTGTTCCTGACCTTTATTTGGTCATATTCCTTGCTGGTTTTTCTCTTTAAAAGATATGTAATAACTCTTGGTATTAAATAGAACCTCTTTTGTTCAAATGTCTATGTTTGTTTGTGTTGAAATCTGTTATGTATGGTTGTTTGATTTTTTCTGTTAGTATGAATATATTGGTTGTTTAAGTATATTTAGAACCATGGATAACAATACTGTTATAGGTTTGAAACAATATTAAAGGAGGTGAATCTGATCATCAATTGGTCAGATCCACCCCATAATGATGATAACCCTTTTGTGTTTGTTGTTAAAAAAATCAGTAGAAAAATTGCAGGTGTTCGATTCTGTTATTAAAGCCATGAGCACTTCTAGTTTGGTTAAAGCTGAAGCAGGAGTAGTGTAGAAACATTATTTAGCTTAAGGCATTCATTTTCATGTTGTTGGGAGAAAAATTGTATTTTTGTATTCTAAAGGACCATATAAAAGTTCTGTCTATTTTGTAAAACAACTATATCCACCCCCCCGCCACCTCCCCCCCCCCCCCCAACTTTTCATTCTAGACTATTTTAATGGACTGGACTATCTTATTCTTTCAGTAGCTTTGAATCTTTTCTTCTAAATTGAATATAGGAGATGAACCAGACTTATAAGATGGTCCTATAAGCCTGAATAAGTCTGGACCCTAGGCCATTGGGCCTGGGGTATAAGGTCCTCAATTATTTTATTTAAGAGTATTGATAGAAATTATGTTGATTTTCCAAATCCCTGAACTTTCATTTAAGTCGTGTATGAATTTGGAGTCCACTGGACTTTACAGCTATGTGGTCCCTAGTAGGCCATGTCTCTGAGTTAAATTGGGCCTTACTGGACCTTTGTGAAGTTTGGTACAACTTTTCTAGCAAAAATACATCTTTTTTTTTATTAAAAAAATAAATTTAAACTTGTCTGGACGTATTTAGGACCCCAATTCGAACTATGTTTAATTGGACCATGTTTTCATTTTAGTAAACTTTGTTTCTGTTATGTAATGTTTTTTTTGTTCAGCTGGATTGTCTCTATTTCCCTCTTAACAATGGCTAAACGCGACTGGGCTAGTACTTAGGCACGAAACTGGGCCAGATTTCAATATGTTCCAGATCCTCATTGTAGGCTTACACACTAGTTGGTAAATGACCTCAAATAATTCTACATTCTATAATCCAAAACATTCCTTCCTCCTGATAATTTTACAAACAAATTAGGAGAACCAAACAACTCATGAAAAATAATAGTTTGCTTTAGATACAATTAAATCATCACGATCATGGGTACGACTCCCGTGGCATAATCGTGATACGTAAATCCCATTCGGGTTTGCATTTTATGTTATCCGATCACAACTTCGAACAATAATTAAAATCAACATGTTGTAAATCGGGGGTGCATTTCATGTGGCGCGATTCGCAACGTGTCCAAAAACGACAAGTGTACACCATCGTGACTTGTTTCACAATAATTCCATAAATATTAAAAGCGGTTCAAAAGGTTTAAAAATTGACAATAAGTTTAGAACACGTAATTAATCAGATAATTAGGCCAATTATTAATAGTTAAGCGACCATGCTAGAACCACGAAATTCGGGAGTGCTTAACACCTTCTCCCGGGTTAACAAAATTTCTTACCCGGACTTCTGGTTCGCAGATTGTTTTTAAAACATAGTCAAATTTCCTCGATTTTGGGATTTTAAAATAAATAAATGATATCCCGGAACATCGTAAAAATTCGGGTGGCGACTCTGAAATTAAAAAAATAATCCCAAATTTAATTTATGTCACTTAAATTGAAAAAACTCCCTTATCCCACCCCTATCGGGAAAAAGGAGGTGTGACAGCTCAGGTGTACGCCATCGTGACTTGTTTCACAATAATTCCATAAATAGTAAAAGCGGCTCAAAGGTTTAAAAATGCACAATAGGTTTAGAACACGTAATTAATCAGATAATTATGTCAATTATTAATAGTTAAGCGACCGTGCTAGAACCACAGAATTCGGGAGTGCCTAACACCTTCTCAGGGGTTAACAGAATTCCTTAACACGACTTCTGGTTCGTAGATTTTTTTTAAAACAGAGTCAAAATTTCCTCGATTTGGGATTTTAAAATAAAATAAATGGTGTCCCGGAACACTGTAAAAATTCGGGTGGCGACTCTGAAGTTAAAAAAATAATCCCAAATTCGATTTATGTCACTTAAATTGGAAAAATCCCTTATCCCACCCCTATCGGGAAAATGGAGGTGTGACAACTCTGCTGGGGATTAGAACCCAGAATCTCTAGTTCAGGGTTCAAGAATTCGAGCTAAGAATAACTGTTATATTTGGCTTTGTTATCTGTTTTTTACATGTATGAACCTAATGTGCTAAATGTCGCTTTTTACCGCTTTGATATTGTTTGGACTGTATATAGATTTTACCTCAGGCCGGTGCCGTCCCCCGGCCTCTGCCTCGGCCTCTAGAAATGGGGGGTGCAGCTCCTCCCGGGTCTGGAACGTCAATCGTGCGCGTCCTCACCATCTATGAGAGAATAGAAGAATAAAATTTAGTACACCATTAACTGCACGATAGAGGATGAATAAAGAGTAATTTCCTAACACCCTATAGCCTCCCGAAGATAAGTACAGATGTCTCTGTACCGACCCGCAAGACTCTATTAGGTTTGCCCATTACTTGTGAGACTTACGTGAACCTAGTGCTGTGATACAATATTGTCACAACCCAATTTCAATTTAGGTCGTGATGGAGCCCAACATCGAATTTAGGCAAGCCAATATTTAATCAACTAAAGAGTTTCATTTATTTTACCAAAACATTTCCAACATTTACTTAGCTTATATTTAAAGCATTCGATAATAACGAGTAGTTTAGGAAATTTAAAGCTAAAATGACCCAAAAAAGTTATAATTAAGTAATTACATCCCAAAAGAATGATGTACTAATGTGTGTGCCCGGAACCAGTTCCACAAGTGTTTGGGCATCTAGTAGAATATACAAAAGAATATATTTATCCTACTGCCTGAAATAGAATAGACAGTCAAAAACAAAATAAGAGACTCCACACGCTGCTGAACGACATCAGAAAGGAGCAGCTCACCGTGGAAACTCGGCCAAATATCAAGAATGCGCACCAGACGGGTAGCCAGATGCACCTGCCTCAGATCCTGTACAATTAAGTACAGAAGCGTAGTATGACTACATAAACAATATGTACCCAGTAAGTATCTAGTCTAACCTCGAAGAAGTAGTGACGAAGGGTCGAGTTGATACTCACTAGGGCCAAATAATGATATAATCTAAGTGTCACATTAAGCACGTGTAGCATGAATAACAAAGAGAGTTTGAGAGCACAAAAAAGTAAGACGTTCTTTCATAAGGGTCATGCCAAATCTCAGCCTCACCATGTAAAAACTTGCATTTCATAGCAATTAAACAATATAAATCACGGAAAACTTCAAATAAATAACATGCAAACATCATGCCGAGGTCGTACGGCCCGATCCAACATAATGTTAAACTGTGCACTGCCAGAGGATCGGCTGGCACGAACCATAGATGCATCTATTTATTGTCGAGGCGCTCGGCCCGATCCACAAATAAAAACATATTTTCAAGAACACACAAATTTCCCATTTATGCTCAAGTATTTCATACAACCCGTCAAGTAAGTGAGTCAATCCTCATTCAATCTTTTATTTATAATAACATGATTCAAGTAATTACTTCGGCAAACAAGGGCACGACATTTCAAATATAGCATGATACGGGTCCTAAACTACCCGGACAATAGCGTACTAGTAGTTACGTACGGACTCTTGTCACTTCGTACGTACGTAGCCCCCACAAATAGGTGCAAACATGTATTTAATTGACCTACGGGGTTAACAAGGTTATAAAGGAGACTTACCTCGTGTCGAGCCTACTTCCAAATTCAAGAACGTGCTCAAATGTCCAAATTTGACGCCCAACAACTCGAAATTAGCCAAACATTACATAAACTAATCAATCTATGCTCAAAAGTTCATAATTCCACCATTTAAGTGATTAGCCAAACTAGTTTGCAAGATTCCTAAAATTCACCCCCGGTCCCACATTCCCGGATTCCGAAAATGTTTGAAGAAAATCGTTACCCATAACCTTAGGATCAAGAATATGCGATTTTTACTAGATTCCATAACAAATTTCGTGGTTAAATCTCATTTTTATCAAAACCCTAGGTTTTACTCTAAACCCATAATTTTCACTAATTCACATGCTAAATTCTACCCATAAACTATGTATTAAACCCACATGAGGTAGAATTTACTTACCTCACAAGCCTAGGTCGAAATCCTCTTCTCAAGAGCTCTATAAGTCACCCAAAGTTGAAATAAATGACCCATAAATGCCTAAGTCCCGTTTTTAAAATAACCTTACTGCCTCCAGTTCTTTCGCACCTGCGGCGTGTGGACCGCACCTGCGGTCTCACTTCTGCAGACCATCGTACGCATCTGCGGAAAGGGGGAGGGCTGGCTAGGATCATACCTGCGGAAAGGTGCACGCATCTGCGGTTCCGCTTCTGTGGAAAAAGGACCGCATTTGCGAAACCTGGGCTCTGCTCTTCGTCCGAATCTGCGCAACTTTGCTCATACCTGCAAGCTCGCACCTGCGGCTTCCCAACTGCAAGTGCGGGCGCACCAGAACTGGTGCACCAGCAGCTCATTTTGAGCTTGGACTCGATTCGCGCGACGTATGTATGGCATCGGGCCCCGTCCAAACATACTAACAAGCTCTAAATCACAAAAAGGACTTTCTCGAACCTTCAAAATGCCTGAAACAACAATAAAACTAAGAATCACACCCTAAAACCAATTGAATCAATCTTATGAACTTTAATTTCTTCAATCTACTTCCAACACGCCGAAACGTACTTATACTACTCGAAATGATACAAAATTTTGTGAGCAAGTCTTAAATGACATATCAGAACTATTCCCGGTATAGGAATTCCGTTTGGACCTCGATATCATCAAAACTAGTTACAAACCACAATTATAGAACTTCAAAAAAACTTCAAGAATCCAATTTTCACTAATTGGCGCCGAAACGCTCCGGGTCATCCGAAAGTCGTTTCGAACATATGCCCAAGTCTGAAATTATCATACGAACCAATTGGAATCGTCAAAATGTTGACCGAGGTCAAACTTGACCTTTTTAGCCAACCTTAAGGAACCAGGTGTTCCGTTTCCAACCCAAACTCTTCCAAATCTCGAACCAACCATCCCCGCAAGTCATAAATTAATAAAAGAAAGTACGTGAAGTCTAATTTAGGGGTACGAGATTCTTGAAAGAAAAATGACCCGTCGGGTCGTTACATAGTTGATTGTTCCCACCGTTGAAATATTTTTTAGACCAATTTGGATGTATTCCAGATTAGTTCACAGACAGATTGATATACTTTTTATTGTAGAAAAGTATTAATATAGATGACACTTGTAGCTTTTTAATGTATTCTCTTGTAAAATATTTGAATATAGTAGGGGAATAATACCCTGGCAAAATACATATGTTACCCCCTGAACTATGGACCAAATCCTTATTACACACTTTCGGACCACGAAAATTATCTGACACGCTCAACCTTTTCAAAGTGTGTCTAATACACACCTATTTTGCTATGTGGCTATCGCATGCTTAACAAGAAATAATGAGCGCGTAAAACTTGTAAATAGTTTTTCGAAATCCATATTTTAGTGCCACGTGTCAAAATAATAGTAATATTTTCCTTATTTCCAATTTTATCAAATTAAAAAAACTTCTAAGCATCCCTTTTATCTCAGTCTACCCCAAACTACCAGGAACACCCCCTCCTCTCCGGTCTTCCCCAAACTCCCTTCATGTTTCGCTCTTTCTCTCCCATTTACAAAATCCACCAAAATTCATGATGAAGAATTTAATAAAAGTACTGCAAATTTTCCTTAAAATTGCCTTCCAAACTTCTCATGCTTCATTTTCTATCAATAAAACCAACCTAAACATATAATCTTTATGTTACACCCCATGTTTTCTTACGTTAAAGACTTATAGGATATTTCAAACAAGTGATGAGTAAATTCGTGAAGGTGAGAGGATAAGTAAATAAAAGAAAATGAATTTCGCGGAGGTTTGTCATGTTGGGATAAAATACGGCCCGAGCTAAAATACCCGATATTTATGGACTAGTGCCATACAAGATACCACATGACCATGATAGTAAGGTGTATAAGGTGTGTTAAAAGTATGTAGTATTTTAAGTAATTTGAGATGATTCTTAACTATGTGGGTAATTGGTTAATTGTTGAATTAGTGGTAAATTAATTAAGTAATGAAGCTAATTAAGAAAATAAAATAATTTGGATAAACATAAGGGGGCTTAACGTGGCAACCCCCAATTTCAACACTATGACTCTTGAATTCATGTAATTAGGTGGAAAATTTAAGGGATTTTGGTGGACAAGTCATCCCACACAAGTGGGGCCCACAACCAAAGACATAAAGGCCTCTCATAATTCACTTTTCATCTCTGCAAAGGAATAGACAAAATTCAGAAAAGTATCCAACAAGACTTCTCAAATACAGAGTAAGATATCACATGATTTGAATGGCAACGAAAGTTACTACAACAATTCATACGAGATTGTATCTTAGCCACGTGAGATTGTGCAATTTAAAGGAAGTTCTTT
>MDKH01192206.1:0-28531 GCA_005239495.1 Nicotiana undulata
TTGGGATCCTGGGCTCGCACCTGCGGGGTTGGGAGCCGCACCAGCGGTCTTGCTCCTGCAGAATTTTGGTCGCCCCTGCAGAAAGGTCGCACCTGCGGTCATGCGCATGCGGCCTGAGTCTCGCGCCTGCGAAATTTGGGCAAGGGGACTGGGGATCGCACCTGTGAGGCTTGGACCGCAGGGGAGGTCCCACACCTGCGGCTTGGCAACCGCACCTGCGGTCACACCAGCTGTTGTTCACCAGCAGTGGTTTTTGCTGGTTTTTGGCCTCGCGCGGGGTCCGGGAGGCACCTGGGCCCACCCGAGCCCCCGTCCAAAAATACCAACAAGTCCCAAATCATTAGACGGACTTGCTCGAGCCCACGGAACACTCAACACAACGCTAAAACTCAAAATCACCCTCCAAAACCCCTGAATTCAAAACTTAAGAACTTTGAAATTCTAGAATTCACTTCAACGCGCCGAACCGGCCTAAACCACTCGGAATGACTTCAAATTTTGCAGATAAATTATGAACGACACAACAGAACTATTCCCTGTCTCGGAATTTCATTCGGACGTCGGGAACATAAAATCACCTCTCAAGCCACATTTCCAATCCTTTAGAAATCCCACAAGTTCATTAACTCCATTTTTCCTCACTTGGATCCGAAACCAATCAAATCAAACCCGTTTTACACCAAATCTCACAGATAGGACAAACAACATATAACAAACCTGTTCCGGGCTCCGGAACCATAACACGGTCCCAATAACAAGGTTTTCACATAATTATTCACTTTCACATTCCTTTATTATTTTCAGAAAACAATTTTCTTTAAAAATTTATTTCCCGGGCTTGCGGCCTCGGAATTCGATTTCGGGCATACTCCCAAGTCCCATATTTCCTACGGACCCTCCGGGACTGTCAGATCACGGGTCCGGATCCATTTACCAAAAATGTTGACCAAAGTCAACTTTATTCAATTATTCAATTCAAAAATCCCATTTTTTATCAAATTATCACATGAAAGCTTCCCAGCTACCTGCCCGGGCTGCGCACACATATCGAGGTGAGATTAACGGAGGCTTTCGAGGCCTCGGAACACAGATTTAGCTGGAATTACTTAGGATGACCTTTTGGGTCATCACATCATTTCAAGCCCTTACCCAATCTTCAGTGACGCAAACTGGTTTATATTAGCTATTTGCAATAGGTGCCCTAACGCACCTTAAAACCGTTAGGTGGCGACTCTTCAACTTCTATACCCCTTTCCCAAAAGGAAATGAGTTTTCCCAATGAATGTCGAAACCCTGACTCCCACTGCAAAGAGGGGGAAAAAAGGAGGGCGCGACAGCATGGCGACACTGCTGGGGATTTTAGGCTTTTACCATAACAAACTGCTTTGTGAATTAGTCTGAACATGCCTTACTCTCTTAATACATAAGCACCCTTTCCCTTTCCCTTATGTGTACTTAACTGTTTATTTTTAAGTATTTATTTCTTCAATACAAAACTGACTTGTTTCTTTGTTTTCCCTCTTAAATGTCTTTCAATTATAAATACTGTATTTGTTTCTTTTCTAACGTGCAAATACGTGACAACATGCTATTTATTGTTGCATAAATCATGCTCAACATCATACTCCACTCGTGCATAATCAATCATATAGCAAAGCTTGATAAGTGGTTGCGCTCTTCCAATATATTACCCTTAAATTTGGAAATGCTTATTTGCAGTGAAACTAGTCGATCAGCGGTGCAATCGACGGTTCCGTGCCTTTCCCCCTCAAGTTGTTCGCTTGAGGGTACTGGTCTAGACCCCCATAGTAACTTTCCTATTATTATAATTGTGCATGCATCATGGTCAAACCTAGCTGGGTTAATATGTTGTCCGCATAATAACCTTTTAAGACGAGCCTTATCAATAGTCCACTGGGGTTTCCATAATCCCAACGGACGCCACCACGTTTTGTGCATTAATTTGGAGAACTACATGCCAATATGCTAATCATGAATGTATAAATAGTCGAATCAGGTGGGGGGAAAGGGTCTAACCTTTTTGTTTTGCATAAAATGAGGCACGAGGTCCCCAGATTCGGCATGGTCAGCAACATGCCACCATTGCTACTAGATTTGTGGGAGGATCTTTCCTCAAGTGACAAGAAACATGTGAAGAAGTACTTGGGCAATTTACCATCCCTGTTAGACATCCAACCAAACAATATGCTGATCGAAGCTGTAACTCTCTTCTGGGACAGTGAGAGAGTCGTGTTCCGTGTTTGAGATATAGAAATTACACCACTCCTAGAAAAAATCGGGGGATTTGTTGGACTGCCTTGGGACAGCCCTGGGCTATTGGTACCATAGAACCGCACTGGTAAGGGGTTCCTAAAAATGATGGGATTAAAGAAGAATGCTTACTTGGAGTGTTTGGAAAAGTCCTATATACCCTTTGAATATCAGTATGAGAGATTTGGTCATAGCAAGTCTTACCGTACGTTCCATGATGAATTTTCTATCACTTCTCTGGGTCACATCCATCACAGAGTTTTTGTATTCGTTGTATGCTTCCTGGGTCTGATAGTGTTCCCATTGAAAAGGGAAATGGTCGCCAAGACCTTAATGGAGGGAATTGAGGGACAAACATACACTATAGTCCCTATGATCATAGCCAACATCTACCAGGCTCTGGACCGCTGTTAGATAGGGTTCAAGCATTTTGAGGGTTGCAATTTGCTACTACAACTGTGGTTATTTGAGCATCTTCAAAAGGGTAAGTATTGTCAAGAATTTCCGCAAATGGATTGGAACGATCATATTGCCTTCCATCACCCTAAGCAGATGACTTACATTTCAGACATATTTGCTCAACTAGAAAGTGCCAAATAATGGGCAGAGTTCTTGGACAATCTGACCGAGGAGCAAGTACAGTGGATGTTTGAATAGTTCCCAACTGACGAGTTCATCATTAGGTCCCGGGACGCTCCTCACTTAGTGTTGATTGGGTTAAGAGGGATACGCTCTTATGTCCCCATCCGGGTTGTGAGGCAAGTAGGCAAAAAGCAGGTCATACCACGGGTTGCAAAATGATCCATTTCAGAGCAGACTTTCAAGACGACGACATCCCTTATATATGCCAAGCTCAGCATATGTGGAATTGCAAGATCATTGTGGAGAAGAACACCATCGAGTCGGATAGGTATCACGTTGGGTGTGCACCCTTCTACCTGGAATGGTTAGAAGACCACCTAGATGGGATAGTGAAGCCAGGAACCAGTCGAGGAAATAGGGTCATAGATAAAGATGCCGAGGCCCAGGTTAAATACAACAGACTGCGCAAAATGGTTCATGACTCCAAGACTGAACATCGGGAGATACACGAGGCAAATATGAGGCTGATCGATGAATAGAAGGAGATGGCTATCACCGCCAATAAAAGGTTAGAATATCTGGAGCGAAGTTTGGTGGAGCTGGAAGGTAAAATAATAAAGAGGATCGACAACTACCGGAATGTTGAAGGGAGCGAGGGAGGACATCTGGCTAAAGCCTACATGCTGCTGGGTCTGTGCGAGTTGGGGAACCTGGTTGATGGAGTTAGGAAGATCGAGTCCGGGGAAGGTCCTTCTGGGACCAAGTAGACTAGATTTATTTGCTTTCTTGATATAATAAGGTCAAGTGCCAATAGTAACTTATCTTTATTATTTTAGTGTCATTTTGGGATTCGTCTGTTTTTATATCAATGAAATGAGGAATTTACTGGCATCTAAGTTCTCCAAATCAACTTGTCGCTAGGCCTCCTCGGGAATAACGAGACTCCCAAATTAGGACGCGAATTTACATCTTTCTACAATATATGTTTAAATACTGCAAACTCTTTTCCGAACCCTCATTGACTTGGCTAGCTTTTGTTTTTTGATTATTCCCATTCCCCAAAGGTTGGTTCGTGCATACTGGAATCATCAGCTTATCACACAAGATCCAGGGGCCCTCTAACTTCTCCTCCTCCTAGTCCACCAAAAGGAAAAGGAAAAAGCAAAGATGGAAGATTTGAACAGCACCAGAAAAGAAAACACCACACAGGTTGAACATACAGAAGCTTCTGATGGTCGGGGTACTCAGGCCCTAAATGATGCAGTTGTTGATACATATTTTTTTCCAAAAATATTTTAAAATTTCAGGTATACTCTTAAAATCATACATTAGTAGCAATTGGTATTTTTCATAATTTTCCAATATTTTTATTTAATTTGTACAACATTTTATCTCCAATAAATAACTACAAAATTGCATCACAAATGATTTCAAAGGCATTTCTTGATTTAATTATGGTCCTATTAAGACCAAATTATTTCATAATTAGTCAAATTGGCATCTTTTGGATGTAATTACAATAACTTTGCAAATATAGCCCAAGCATATAATTTTGTACTATTTTTACCAAAAATTAGTCATTTGTGTTTTAAAATACTGAATAATCATTTTAAACTATTTTCTATCTATGAAATTCATTTTTTATAATTATTAGATATTTTACAAATTATTTCAATTAATTTGAATTGGGTATTTAACAAATAGCCTATTTCATTTTCAATCTCAGCCATTAAAATCAGCCCAAACCTCTAATTAAACTAGCTCAATACCCAAGCCTAATTCACTAATCATACCCGACCCAGCTCTAATTAAATCTTGGTCGTTGATCAATTTTGATCAACGACCCAGATTCGCCCTTTACTAATTTAACCTAACCTATACCCCCCAAACCCCTCTCATTCTCTCATCACTCTCCACCGTTACACCATCTCATTCTCTCTCAAGCTCTCTACCTAACCATGGCTCCTGCTCGCGGGCTACTCGCTCACCGGTATCAACGGTGGTTCCACCACCATCCCTAGCCTCTATGGATCCCTTTCCATGGTTGGTTTATTACATCCCTGAGGTCCTCAAGGGACCAGTTGGTTGTTCACTCACACCTTTGGCACGTCTTTGTCGTCTCAGGCCACCTTGGCCCGTCTGAGTAAGATCTTTCTAATTTTTCGGCTAGATCTATGGCTTCTAAAACGGAGTCTCTCTATCTTTGGGTTGTTCTTATCTGAAACCCTAACTTTATCTCTTGACTATCTAGATATATAACATATCTGAGAGTATTTTAAGTCATTCTACTATTTTTCATGAGAATCTTTCTGATTTTTTAAAACGTCTCTTCGTCTTCACAACTAGGGTTTCTTAACCCCTTTCCAAAATGACTTTTTCTCTGGTTTTAAGTGTTATTCTGTAATCTTTACTATGTTTAAACGGTTTATTTAGGTTTTCCCCTTTCTCCTGATTAACTATGTTAAAACCCCTAATTTCTTGGTTTAGTTTTGGGTTCTGAGACTGCCTATGTTGATTTGTTCGTTTGGTTTGTATGCATGTCTGTTTCTCACAAATATGTCCTGAATTTCTATGATTTCTACCCTGTTATGCTCATTAGGGTTTCTGATTTTTCTTCTCCCGCCTATATTAGGTTTATTTTGTTTATTGACAGAAATTTGTGGTAATTTCCCCTAATTAGTACTATTTACTAGTTGAATCCCTGATTTTCCGTAATTTCTACCCTAATGTGCTTATACTATTATTATTCCGTTCATTTACAGAAGTTTGTAGTGATTTCCTTTAATCAGTACCATTTTATTTGAATCCCTAATTTCCTGTAATTGATATCCTTTACTAATCTCTTGTGATTGATATCTTTACTAATTTCCGACCTCTAAGTTATTTTCTTGCCTTATTATATAGTTGACTATGTTGTTAAGTGATCCTTATGTTATTTCCTTAATTAGAATCCTATGTACCTAGCCTTAATTGCTCACTCTATACTTGTACCGTGCTTGAATTATTTCCTTAGTTATATTCCAACCGTATATGATCTCCTTCCTTATTTGTTACTTTTCTTTTACCGTTTGAAATTAACTCCCTTAAATAAGAGAGTACTTGCACTGATTTTGCTCTAGCTGATTCTGAGTTCCATAATTACTATGCAATTATGATTCTTACCTTATTTTACCTAGCCTTCAAACTACTATATATATATGCACTCTCATTAACAGACACACGAACAGACATTAGTTCAAAACTCTCTCTCTCTCTCACTAAAAGCTCTTCTGCTCTCTCTCTCTCTCTCTCTCTCTCTCTCTCTCTCTCTCTCTCTCTCTTGCTACTTGCTACTGCTATTAATTAGTTGGTTGCAAGCTAAGTCTAATTATTTCACTCTCATGTTCTTCACTTTGTGTTTACTCTCCTTGTTGGTATGTTTTGATTTTACATTCAAGTCCTCGAACAAATGTGTTTCCTACTGCTTCAGTTTATCATATTCCTAATCTGTTTCTATCTATGGTTTTGTTGTTCAACATGTAGTTGACTTGTTTACATTATTGCTTCATCTAGCATGTTAGTTATGTCCTACCCATTTTAGGATCATCATGCTTATGAATAAGTTACTCCCTTTGTGGTATGTTTCAAATTGACTATGTTCTGTCTATGCATGTTTGAATGGTTAACTGATTGATTCCTCTAGTTTCTGGTGCCATGTTCTTTGTAAGCAATTTGTTATTCAGAACTATTCTGATTATATGCTCAATTCTGTTTAATACCACTATGTCTTCTATTGTTTGTTCTAAAATTCATAATCATATACTATGTGTACACCATTAGTTATCCCCAGCCCCACTAGCTCCTAAGCACTTCTGACTCTATGCAACCATTAGCAATTCTGAGGCCTATGACCTATTGACTGCTATTACTTGAAACTTCTATACTGCTGTCTGTTATGTGATTACAATACATGTTCTACTTGTCCCAAATCCCCAATGATCCCTGTGTGAAGGATTGAGTGGTGTTGAACCTGTTTGTCTTTGTGTTTGATCTATTGTTTGCTTGGTTACACAACTCTTGTCAAAAATTATGTTTTACTAAACAACTCTCCTATTTTATAAAACTATTTCCAACTGAGTCTCTTTCAAACATTTTTTTCCTATCAAACCTTCTCAAAACTATGTCAAGCACTCTCACTCTATTCTTAGGTCCTTAAGTTCTGCCCCTCCAGTGTCTGACTGCTTTGGGATTCCTATGAGATCCCTCAGAACTCTGATGCACTGGGGATGGCTCTTCCACACTGCACTTACTCAGTGCTGGTTATGAAATCTGGGTATGAGCACTGCTCGGGATCCCTTGAGGTCCTTAGGGTACTCTGACACACCCGGACATGAGAAAGGCTATGAAATGCTTGTGTATTTGAGGCTATGAGAATCTGGGCCAGGCTCCCTATTCAGTTGGTCTGTAATAATTATTTGTAAATGAATATTGGGGATGGCTAGTGAAATGGGGAGGGTAGCTATATATCTCTACCAATATCATTGTGGTAGAAAGCATGTTATAGGATTTACCTTATACTTGCATTAGAACCTCTGCTTTAGGACCAATACATCCAAATCATGTCATGCACTAGATATCATGTTCTTAGGTTTCATGTATACTACTTCAGCATCTCATTTGATACTAATACATGTTTATCATCATCACCTAGAAATTATGCTCTTAGGTTAATAAAGAGCATTAACATAAGAGTTGTTACTCCTGTGCATTCAAAATAATGTCTTAACAATTCTGTAACTCTTTTTGTGCATTTAGAGATCTTTCTTTAGGGATTATGTTAATTTAAAATCATTTCCATAAGAACTGTCATTTCTGTGCATTTAGAAATCATGTATTAGGCACTCTGTTTGTATTTTCATAGCCACGCCTAGTTTAAACTACTGATTCATAAAAGAGGTATAAAACAACTTCACATTTGATTACCTTGTTTTAATAAAACTGGTAATAATCTCTGTATTCTCAGACTTACAACACCTAGAATAACATGCTTTAAGGAAAAAAACAACTCCTGAACTGTTAATGATTCTACAACTATGGTGCATGATCCCACGCGTAGGCAAGCCTTAGATAATCAATCTTTGTAAAACTGGAGAACTATTTTTGTTTGTGTTTACTGCTTAACGACTTACAAGTTTAAAAATCAATAGGCAAACTGATTAGGACCCCCACAATCGAGTTTAAAAAATAAAGTTACATATTTCTGTGCATTGGCATCCACTTAGATACCCTGTTTAGGTCTTTTCTCTAATAAAAGCCGTTCTTGTTTGTGTTTGAGACGTGTTGCTTATGTGTATTATGTGCGGAGGTAAACCTGGGCCTCTTAACTGTTTCTTTCTGTATCTATCTGTTAAGTCCTACCTGTTTTTGACTGTCGCCTAGAATTTTCTCCTTTTAAAAACCATAGGGGTCTTGTCTAGGACTTCCTGTATTTAGAGGTCCCAAATTCCTCCATGACCATTAAGAAGGGACGGGTAAAAGCACGCTTAGAGTTTGCTAAATAAAACTCTCCTAATAACCTCTAAAGGGGCGGGATAAAGGGTAGATATAGATATGATGACCAGTGCGCTAATGCCACATGTTGCCCCTCATTGAGAAGTGATTACCGAGCATTGCATTGATGTGATCCTATAAGAGAACAGCTTAGGACTCCCATATCCCTTATATATTGTGCTTAGACTTTAAATCTTTTAAAACCTTATCACATATGTGCGCTTAGACTACGATCTTTCCAAACCTTTAGTTGTTTACATGTATATACTTTGACTGCCTATTTGCTACTTGTTTAAATTCACAAACCTTGTTTGGCTGGGAAGAACAGTTGTGGACTTTGAGGGGTGCCTAACACCTTCCCCTTGGAGTAATTTCAAGCCCTTACCCAATCTATGGTTATTCGAATTAGTGTTATTGTGACCCTTAGTAGGTGCCCTAACGCACCTTAATTCGTTAGGTGGCGACTCTTCAAAAGGAAATGTCAAAAACCTTGACCGATCCGAAAAAAGAGGAAAACGAGGGCACGACAACAGTCTCACAGCTTGACCAGAAAATATTAGAACTCCCGGGTGAGTTCGAGCATGTACGGAATGTAGCAAACCTATCCTTCTCACTCAGTGTCCCATACATCAGCCATCCAAACACCCAAAACCCCGCACCACCTCAAAACGCACCCACCAATCGTCCACAAAATCCTCCTGCACCTTACCATTATACAACCCCACCAAAAAATTAAACTATTCCTCCACAGTACCAGGAAAACACCTACTACACCCCACAAACTACTCCATCCGTCCTTCCAGAATTCCACCAATGATCACCACTATACCCAAACTCCCGGTCACAAAAATAATCCCATATATGTGGAGATCCTACCTCACTCCACGAAACCCATATCCTATACACCAGAATCCGCAGAGAAGGACATGCTCATTAAGAACCTGGCCGAGGAACTCAAGAAGTTGACTAGTCGAGTCCAAGGCGTAGAAGGAGGCAAAGGGATAGAAGGCCTGAACTATGAAGACCAATGTATACAACCGGATGTAGAACTGCCAGAGGGTTACAAACCTCCCAAGTTTGAGATGTTTGACGGTACAAGTGATCCCAGGGTTCATCTGAGGACTTATTGTGACAAGCTTGTAGGGGTCAAAAAAGATGAAAAGATCCGGATGAAGCTTTTCATGAGGAGTCTTACGGGAGATGCCTTGTCCTGATACATCAGCCAGAATCCTAAGAAATGGTCCAACTGGGTGAGATGGCGTCTGATTTTATGGACAGATTCAGGTTCAACACAGAGAATGCACCAGATGTCTTCTACATTCAGAACCTTAAGAAGAAGCCTACTGAGACTTTCCGCGAGTATGCTACTTGTTGGAGGTCAGAAGCAGCCAAGGTCAGGCCGATGCAGGACAAGGAACAGATGAACAAATTCTTTGTCAGAGCATAGGACTCGCAGTACTCTGAGAGGTTAATGGTTATTGAAAACCATAAGTTCTCCGATATCATCAAACTTGGGGAAAGGATCGAAGAGGGCATCAAAAGCGGGATGGTGACAAACTTTGAGGCATTGCAGGCCACTAATAAAGCATTACAGTCAGGGGGTATATTAAAGAAGAAGGATTCGGGAACAGTGATGGTCGCCCAAAGACCCAAAACTCCTCTTGTATATCAAACCTCCCCACTTACATACCAAGCACCTCCACCCACATATCAACCACCAACTCCACCCACGTATCAACCATCACCTCCCAGATATTCCCAACCAGCCGCTGCTTATCACACCTATAACTCCCAACCATCTCATTTTCAATCACCTCCCACTCATCAAAATTACCCAAGACCTCGACCTAACTTTGATCGTAGACCACCAAAACAATACACTACCATCGTTGAACCCATCGACCAGCTGTATGAAAGGTTGAAGGTTGATGGTTACATCAGTCCCATCCCTCTTGTGACAACGGAGAACTCATCCCAATGGGTCAACCCAAATAAAACTTATGCATACCATTCGGGCATGAAAGGGCACACCATTAATGAACGTCAAACAATGAAGGATACGATCCATACATTGATTAATAACAAAGTCATCCAGGCAAAGGAGGCTACGCCTAATGTCCGCAATAACCCCCTCCCAGATCATAGGGGTGAAGGTATCAATGTGATAGAAACAGATGAGGAATAGGATCTGGAAGGATCAATTGGACTCAAGAAACCCCTTGTCACACTCAACCCCATCATAGTACAGATACATCCACCTGTGGAGCTTGAGGTAACTGCATCAGTCCCATTCGAAGTTGAGGTAGCGCCACCTGCAGCTGCACCTATTCCATTTGAGGTGGAGGTAGCTGCACCATTCACAGTGATAGTGTCAACCACACCGCCTTTCAACACCAAGGCTGTACCCTAGGATTATGTGGCTGAAGCTAGAAGAAAAAGAATGATCAAAATGGAAAAATCTGGTGTTGCGCAAGGGATGAATGGGACTGGAAGGGTCTATACACCCGAGCATTTGGGAGAGTCCAGCAAACAGGCCTCTAACAAACCACCCATTATTGAAACAGGCCCAGATGACCTCTGGAGGAAAGTGCAAGCAAGGGAGTATTCGGTTACCGACCATCTAAACAAGACTCCTGCTCAAATATCTATCTTGTCGTTGTTACAGAATTCAGAAGCACACAGGAATGCTCTCCTAAAGGTGTTGAGTGAAGAATATGTGCCTAAGAACATTACTGGCGGAGAAATGGCCAATATGGTGGGGCAGGTGCTGGAGAGTCACAAAATCACTTTCCACAAGGACGAGTTTCCACCTGAGGGTTTGAATCACAACAAGGCACTGCATATCACAGTGTAATGTGAAGACAATTTTATTGCTAGGGTTCTAATCGATGGGGGATCTAGTCTCAATATTTGCCCATTAACAACACTGAAGAGGTTGGGAAAAGTTCTGTATGAGATCCGAGAAGGGACTATGAATGTGAAGGCGTTCGACGGGTCTCAAAGAGCTACCATCGGGGAGATCAATCTCTGTCTGCAGATGGGGCCCACGTGGTTTGATGTCGAGTTTCATGTGCTGGACATATCGGCATCATACAACCTATTGTTGGGGCGACTGTGGATACATGCCTCTAGTGCTGTAGCATCGACTTTGCATCATGCAGTGAAGTTCGAATGAAATCACCACAAAGTGATTATCCATGGAGATGGGAGCAACCCCATTTACACCCGTCAAACCATCCTGGTGGTTGAAAATAGAAGGAGGCTAGGCAGAAAAACATAACATCATATCGAGCGGGTTAACGCAATCAACAAAGATAAGCGGTGGGATAGCAAGATAGCACGCATGATGAATTGGAGAGAGTATGAGCCTGGCAAAGTCCTTGGTAAAAATATCCAGGGCATCACCAAACCGATACAGCCAAAGCGCCATGGTACAACCTTTGGGTTAGGATATCAGTACACCTGGCAAGAATACAATGATTGGTCACCACCATGGAGTGGTCCGTACTATCCACTGGAGCAGCCTATACTGCACTTGAGTTAGACTTTCCAACAGACCGACGTCATATGGGGATCATAGGAGGAAGAAGCACTAGCAACCCTAAGGAACCTGTTCCTGGAGGATGAGGACATGGACTGTTGTGTAATTGTTGAGGAGGAGGAAGAGGAAGGACCAACCATTCGAGCTGTGGAGAAAGGATCATTCCTCAAGAATTGGACCATCAGACCATCCAGGGCACGACGAGTCCCGGGGTAGCAAGGCTGAACATCATTATCTATTTTATTTTATTATTTTGAAAAAATGAGGATTTCCCTTTTGCATTTATTTTAAATAATATTTCCAAACGTTCCAAAATGTTTTAATTATTGAAATCGCATTTATTTGACTCTTTCAATGAATTGACGCTTATTATTACCATTTTTCTCTCAAATCTTCATCTATACAACATTACTATTTCCTGTCTTGATGAACCGACAACTGTGACATGTAATGAGATGACACAACAAAAGGATAGTGATTCGGAAGAAGAAGATGCCATACCTGAGGAAATCGTCAGAGAGGTGGAAGATTTTGAAAACAAGCCTAAGTCAAACCTGGATGAAACAGAAATAATCAACTTGGGAGATTCTGAAACCGTCAAGGAGACCCACATAAGCATTTACCTGTCGCCGTAAAAAATGAAAAGTACACACAATTTTTGAAAGAGTATGAGGATATCTTTGCATGGTCATACGATGATATGACCGGGTTAAATACATCCATTGTGGCTCAAAAGTTTCCCACAAATTCAAGGTATGTGCCAGTGAAGCAGAAACTCAGGAAATTCAAACATGATATGAGTCTGAAAATTAAGGAGGAGGTTACTAACCAAATCAAGGCCAAGGTCCTCAGGGTGGTTGAATACCCAACTTGGTTAGCCAACATCGTTCCAGTTCCAAAGAAGGATGGGAAGGTCAGGGTCTGTGACTATTATCGGGATCTTAACAGAGTTAGCCCAAAGGATGACTTACCGCTTCCAAACATACACATCCTAATCGATAATTGTGCCAAACATGAACTCCAGTCATTTGTGGATTGTTTTTCCGGTTACCACCAGATCTGGATGGACGAGGAGGACGCTGAGAAAACCGCTTCCATTACACCATGGAGACTATATTGTTATAAGATGATGTCATTCGGTCTAAAGAATGCTAGGGCCACCTACATGATGGCTATGACTACCATTTTTCATGACATGATACATAAAGAGATCGAGGTGTATGTGGACGATGTTATCATCAAATCCAAGAAAGCCACAAATCATATAGCAGATTTGACGAAGTTCTTCGATAGATTGTGGAAGTACAACTTGAAATTAAACCCTGCAAAGTGTGCATTCGGGGTCCCTGCCGGAAAATTACTTGGGTTCATTGTCAGCCGCCGATGGTTAGAATTGGATCTGTAAAAAGTCAAAGCCATCAAGGAGCTGCCACCGCCAAAGAGTAAGAAGGATGTAATGAGTTTTCTAGGACACCTAAACCACATCATCTGGTTCATAGACCAGTCCACAGTTATATGTGAGCCAATTTTCAAGATGTTGAAGAAAGATGTTGCAACTAGTTGGACGGAAGATTGTCAAAAGGCTTTCGACAAGATCAAGGAGTACTTATCAACACCACCAGTCTTGGTCCCTCCAGAGCTTGGTAGACCCTTGCTACTCTATCTTGCGGTGCTAGATGGATCTTTCGACTACGTTCTGGGGCAGCACGACAAGACAGGAAGAAAAGAACATGCTATTTATTACCTGAGTAAGAAGTTCACTTCATATGAAGCGCAGTACACTCTATTGGAACATACCTGTTGCGCTCTGACCTGGATAGCTAAAAAGTTGAGGTATTACTTCTATTCTTACACAACATACCTCATATCAAAGATGCATCCCTTGAAATATATCTTTCAGAAACCCATGCCCACTAGCAAGCTGGCTAAGTGGCAAATCCTGCTGAGCGAGTTCGACATTGTTTATGTGACTCAGAAAGCAGTAAAGGGACAGGCACTGGAAGACCATATTGCTGAGAACCCTGTGGAAGGAGAATCCGAACCCCTGAAAATGTATTTTCCTGATGAAGAGGTGCTATTAATAGAAGAAGATATTGCTGAGTCCTACGATGGTTGGAGGATGTTCTTTGACGGAGCGGAAAATTTCAAAGGAGTCGGCATTGGAGTTGTCTTGGTATCACAAACTGACACATTATCGGGTATCTGCTAAACTCAGATTTACATGCACCAACAACACGGCGGAATATGAAGCTTGTATACTGGGACTCAACATAGCCATCGACATGAATATTCAAGAGCTGTTGGTAATAGGTGATTCGGATTTTCTTGTGCACCAGGTACAAGGGGAATGTGCCACTAATAATTCCAAGATATTGCCATATCTGCACCATGTGCAGGAGTTGAGAAAGAGGTTCAGAAAGATAGAGTTTCGGCATGTTCCCAGGGTTCAGAACGAGTTTGCCTATGCATTGGCCACTTTTTCATCCATGCTACAGCATCCCGACAAGAACTTCATTGATCCTATCGCAGTTAGGATCCATATCCAGCCAACATATTGTGCCCATGTTGAATAAGAAACATACGGGAAGCCTTGGTACTACGATATCAAAGAATATTTGGCAAAAGGAGAATACCCGGAGCATGCAAATCATACTCAGAAACGTACACTTCGGAGGTTGTCCAACAGTTTCTTCCATAGTGGAGGAACCTGTACAGAAGAACTCCAGATTTGGGATTACTGAGGTGTGTCAACGCAAAAGAATCTTCTAAGTTGCTTGAAGAGATACATGCTGGGACCTGCAGCCCGTATATGGATGGCTTTGTCTTGGCCAAGAAGATACTCAGGGCCGGTTATTTCTGGATGACCATGGAGACAGATTGCATCAAGTATGTCCGAAAATGCTACCTATGTCAAGTACATGCAGATATGATAAAAGTGCCGCCAAATGAGCTTAATGCAACAAGCTCACCTTGGCCATTCGCCACATGGGGAATGGATGTCATTGGTCCGATCGAGCCCACCGCCTCAAATGGGCATCGATTCATCTTCGTAGCTCTTGATTACTTCACCAAGTGGGTCGAAGCAGAATATTACAAAGTAGTGACTAAGAAGGTCGTTGCGTATTTTGTCCGCAACCGGATCGTTTGTCGGTTCAAAGTTCCATAGTCCATCATCACTGACAATGCTGCCAATCTCAACAATGATCTGATGAAAGCCATGTGTGAGACTTTCAAAATCAAGCACAAGAATTCCACAGCATATAGACCTCAGATGAATGGGGTTGTAGAAGCCGCCAACAAGAATATCAAGAAGATACTAAGGAAAATTGTAGAAAATCACAAACAGTGGCATGAGAAGCTACCGTTCGCCTTATGGGGATACCGTACCACAGTCCGCACATCAACCAGGGAAACTCCCTACTTACTGGTATATGGAACATAAGCTGTTATTCCTACCGAAGTGGAGATTCCTTCCTTGAAGATCATACAAGAAGCTGAGCCCAGCGACGCAGAATGGATAAAAAGCCGCTATGAGCAGCTAGCCCTCATAGACGGAAAAAGGGTGAATGCATTATATCACGGACAACTTTATCAGAACAGAATGTCTAGAGCCTTCAACAAAAGAATCAAGTCGAGGCAGTTCACAGCGGGGCAGCTGGTATTGAAGAAGATCTTTCCGCATCAGGATGAAGCCAAAGGGAAATTCTCTCCCAACTGGCAAGGTCCTTACATGGTTCACAGAGTATTGACAGGAGGAGCCCTCATACTTGCAGAAATGGACAGAGAAGTCTGGCCAAAACCAATTAATTCAGATGCAGTCAAGCGATATTATGTGTAATTATTTATGTTCTCCGAAAATTATGTAAATTGAACTACGCTTGACCTGATTCCCGTTTAAGAGGGAATACGTAGGTAACCCTATGGGTTCGGTCACAATTTAATAAAAATCATTTTTCCCCTACAATCAGAAATTGGGGCAGAATTTTGAGGAGGACCCTCAAAATTCCGAAGCAAGTTCAGCCGATCATAGCATGTGCAGCAGTTACAAATGTTTGTCCAGCTAACTGGGGCAGAATTTTGAGAAGGACCCTCAAACTTCTACAGTAAGAGAAGTCGCGATGTCTCGGATTGTGTCACAATCATTGGTTCATCTAACAAATTTCTTAAAATATATTTTACTATGTCTTTGAAAACTATGCATGCTTTCTTGTGAAATAACATTGTTTAGCAAACGCTACCCTTAATGATTTAAACAGGATCTTCATACAAAGAAAATCAAGTCAAGAAAGCCGACGGAGGCACGAATCGACCTCCCTCTTTACAAAACTCATAATTTTTCTTTGGTTGCAGGAACGAAGAATGTACATGCTTCGAAGTCACAATCTTCATAACAACCGCGATACTGAAGTCTACTACCAGCTAAGAAAACTCTGCTATCATTTGCTATTTATTCTATTTTTCTTGCGTGGGACTAAGCCCTGTACCGAATCCTGCATAAGGCTAAGCCCTGCCTCCTTATTTGCATGAGGCTAGGCCCTGTCTCTCCATCTGCATGGGACTAAGACCTGTCCCGAATCTTGCATGAGACTAAGCTCTGTCTCCACCTACATGAGGCTAAGCTCTGCCTCCATATCTTGCATAAGGCTAAGCACTTCCTTCCACTTGCATGAGGCTAAGCCCTGCCTCCATATCTGCATAAGGATAAGCCCTGCCTCCATTTGCATAAGGCTAAGCTATGCCTTCCACTTGCATGGGACTAAGACTTGTCCCGAATCTTGCATGAGGCTAAGCCCTGCCTCCATTTGCATAAATCTAAGCTCTAACTTCCACTTGCATGAGACTAAGCCCTGTCCTGAAACCTTGCATGAGACTAAGCTCTGTCTCCATCTGCATGAGGCTAAGCCCTGCCTCCATTTTCATAAGGCTAAGCACTGCCTTCCATCTGCATGGTACTAAGCCTTGTCCCTAATCTTGCATGAGGCTAAGCCCTGCCTCCATATTTGCATAAGGCTAAGCACTGCCTTCCACTTGCATGAGACTAAGCTCTGTGTCCATCTTCATGAGGCTAAGCTCTGCCTCCATACTTGCATGATACTAAGATTTGTCTCCATCTGCATGAGGCTAAGCTCTGCCTCCATATTTTCATAAGGCTAAGCATTGCCTTCCATTTGCATGGTATAAGCCTTGTCTCGAATCTTGCATGAGGCTAAGCCATGCCTTCATTTACATAAGGCTAAGCTCTACCTTCCACTTGCATGGGACTAAGCCCTGTCCCAAAACCTTGCATGAGACTAAGCTCTATCTCTATTTGCGTGAGGCTAAGCCCTGCCTCCATATCTGCATAAGGCTAAGCTCTGTCTCCATCTTCATGAGGCTAAGCACTGCCTCTATTTACATAAGTCTAAGCACTTCCTTCCATCTGTATGGGACTAAGCCTTGTCCTGAATCTTGCATGAGGCTAAGCCCTGCCTCCATATTTGCATAAGTCTAAGCACTGCCTTCCACTTCCATGATACTAATCTCTGTCTCCATCTACATTAGGCTAAGCTCTGCCTCCATATTTTCATAAGGCTAAGCATTGGCTTCCATCTTCATGGGACTAAGACTTATCCCGAATCTTGCATGAGGCTAAGCCATGCCTCCATATTTGCATAAGGCTAAGCACTGCCTTCCACTTGCATGAGACTAAGCTCTGTCTCCATCTGCATGAGGCTAAGCTCTGCCTCCATATTTGCATAAGGCTAAGCATTGCCTTCCATCTGCATGGGACGAAGCCTTATCCTGAATCTTGCATGAGGCTAAGCCCTGCCTCTATATCTGCATAAGGCTAAGCTCTGCCTTCCATCTGCATGGGACTAAGCCCTGTCCCGAATCTTGCATGACGCTAAGCTCTGCCTCCTATTTGAATAAGGCCAATCATTTCCTTATTATTTGTCAAGACTAAGCGTTGTCTCTCCGACACTATTTATTTTCTCTTCTTTCGGGCTAAGCTCTGCCCTCAACTTCACAAGACTAAGCCTTGTCATGTTGCTCTTGACATCATATTATTGCATCTAATGGGCTGAAATATCGCCAACTTGTCCAAAGGCGTCATTTTCTAAAGGCATCATCCTCATAGCAGGAAGACACCATGTCATGGCCTGAGCATCTCTCAAATTTGCATATCATTATTCAAAGGTGTCATGGTTCGGAGGCACCATTTTCATGCCCGAGAACATAATTTCATGGCCTGCAAATCCCTAACGGATTAATTCATGGCTCAGTACATCATGGTCTAAGGACGTCATCCTCAACCGTCCAAAGACAATTCTCATGGTCTGAAGGGAATCTGCATCATGTTTAATTTCCATACAAATATATGCTCGTAGTGTCTCTTTACTTGCAGGCGACCCAATAAGCAACTGCTACCCCAACAGGAGCAACTCCTCTCCAGCTCCTTCAACTTATCTCAAACCTGACAGCTCACCATAACCATTTTTCACCTATTCCAAAACCTCGTGTCCGTTCTTGCGATAACTTCATCAGTATATTCCGCTGATGAATCCAGAAGTACACACGACCTGATTCCTATAAAACCATGGGATATGTAGGCAACTCAGGAACCAGAGTGCGGCCTAAATCTCTCAAACCATCTCGCTCGGTCAAAATTGGCCATCATATCTTTACCCGACAACTCTTTCATCCTTCCCGGGTAAAGAGGGCCAGTTGTTGATACCCAAATTTTCCTATAATATTTTTAAATACACATATACCTTCAAAATTATGCATTAGCATCAATCGATATTTTTTCATAATTTCTATATATTTTAATTAATTTATCCAGTATTTTATTTATATAAATAAAAACAAATTTCATCACAAATGATTTTATAACATTTCATGGTTTAATTTTGAAATTTATATTTATATTAGGCTTAAATTATTGCACAAATAGCAACATCTATATTTTTCGAGTTACAATTGCAATAATTTTGCAGTTATAGCCCATACATGCATTATTATATTATTTCACCAGAAAATTGCTCATTATATTTTTAAAATATTGAGTAATTATTTTAAAGCATTTCTATGCATGAAAATTATTTTTTTTAAACTGTTAATTATTTTATAAAATATTTTTATCAATTGTTTGGGTATTTAACAAATAACCCTTTTTATTTCAAACCTAACCCTTTTTACCAGCCCAAAACCCCTTTAGTATTATCCCAAAAAGCCAGCCCAAACCCCTTAGGCCCAATTTGCATGACCCGACCCAATAACCACTCTTCAATCGTGGTCGTTGATCTTTTAGATCAACGGTCCACATCCACCCTTTCCTTAATTAACTCCTAACCTAACCCTTAACCCTTCTCATTCTCTTCCCCCCCGCCGTCATTGTCTCCCCTAATCTCTCAACTCTCTCTCAACCTAACCCTAACCCTAATCACTGTCACCGCCGTAAACCTCCCTCCTATGGTGCTTCTATGTCTTCTCCGACCAGTCCTGGTCTCCTATACGCCATAGCTCTTCGATTTCATGAGCCCATGAGAGGATCTCAAGGAAATCTAACTGGTTTTGGTTGGAAACTTGCTCACCGGCCTGTCTCACGCCATTTTCGTTTGTAAGTAAGGAATTCTCCTTGTTTTATTCACGAATCCATGGGTCTTTCGACCGATTCTCTTCATCTCTACTATTTTTCATAAAACCATAGTTCATTACTGTCGATTCTTCTCAGATCTTTATAGATCTGACACGATTTGAGTATTAGTAAGTGTTTTCCTCAAAACAATCTTTTGTTTTAATTAATTATTTTTTATTTTTATCATTCTTTCTAAACTAGGGTTCATCTCAAACTGTTCTTCGAAGATTTTTCTAAACTTCTCAGTGTTTAATTTATTGTTCCTTAATCATCTTGACTACTTTTCACATGAATGTTCAAACCCTAGTCGATTCTGTGATATACTGATTTCTTCAACTTTGTTTCGATACTTTGGGTATTTCTGTGATACCAGTCGTATTAGCTTACTCCATATTTTGTACTTAAACGTTTTTCCCTGTTAAATCCAATATGCTTTGGGAATTTTGACCTATTTAATCTTTATTAACTGTTCGAACCTGCTTTTCTTGCTGAATTCTGTATTTATGTGAAGGTTTACTCATTTATTTATGGAACCTGGGTGATTCTTTTTGGTAAAATTAGTATTCTTTTGAAGATTATTACTGATTATTTCCTATTATTTTGCCCTGTTAAAATCTGTATGCACAGATCTTATTTGTTTCCTTACTTGTAACCTTAATTTGTCACACTTGCCTTAATTAGTCGTCCGTATGATTTTGGGATATTTACTAATTCCCTATTTGATATAATTTGGATACCTTACCCTAATTAACCCCACTTTTGTTGTGACTGTTAATTGATTACCCCAAATTAAGAGGTCTATTCCGGACTCCCTTGTATGAATTGATCGTGTGATTATTTGATTACCCTTAATTGACTGACTTCTGATTCTCTTTACCTTATTTGCTCTACCTCCTAAGTACTATATATAAAATCTTATTTTACCTATAAAACACACGAAGAGTGGTTCAAAAACACACACACATACATACAAACGTTCTCTCCTCTTTCTGCTACTTGTGCTAATTGCTTGTCTAGCCGGCTGAATGCCAAGGGTAGACTGTGGAGGTCTACCTATTCTACTTTCTGCATTTGTTTCCTTAACTGGTATGCTCCTATCTTAATGTCATTCTAAATTTTAAATATGTGTGCTCTTTGTTACTCCAGAGTTGTTAATCCATGTATCCTTCTGCACAAATTTAATTGCTTATGTATCTAATTGTTCTACCTAATTACTGCTTTGATCAGTATGCTTAAATTTTACCCTCTCTTTTTCAGTGTTTAAATCAGCATGTCTATTCTGCTCGACTACTCAATATGGCATTAAACATCCTATCTATTATGTCCCTTCCTTGACATGTAACCCCAACTAACATAGCTTCTTTGTGTAATTGAATTCTTGTGGTTGCTTTCTGTAACTAGCATGACTACTGCCTAATTGACTTTATTTACTGCTTAACCAACATGTCTATGTTTCAAACTTTTTGTTTGTTACTTCAGCCAGCATGTGAACTTGAGTTCTTGTTTACTTCCCTCAACTAGTATGCTAATGTTGGTATCACAGACTCCTAATGTATTTGATTAACCCTAATTGGCATGACTAATTCTGTGTAGTAGACCCTTGTCCTCAACATGACTGTTCCCATACACCGCCTCTATGTTTTACTGTCTATTACCACTTTAGTTTCAAGCATGATTTCCTTATTAATAATCTGAATCAGTAGTTTGTGTGCCAATGACATGAATTTTGTTGCTGGTTGCCAATCAACTCATGTTTGTTCTGTGCATTTGTTGTTCAATATGCTCTTTATCTTATCCTTCTTATGTGCTCCTATTTCAAGTGCCTTGTGTTCCCAACCCCCCTAAATCCCTATCTGTAAAGTTGTTTGGCTTCACTTAGAATTAAGTAATGAATAAATATGAATCTGGGAACTTTGGGTTTTTGTGATTATGTTGTCATTTGTTTTCAAAATTGCTTCCAAAACTGTTTTCGCTCTTAACACCTTTTTAAGAACTGTTTCTTTTTCTGAAATACTTTTTCACTCCTAAAGGTTTTACTCCTATTCTGAGTCATCTCAACTATGTCAAGCACTCTCACTTATACTCTTAGACTACTTAAGTTCTGCCCCTCTAGTGTGTGTACTGCCTAGGAATCCATGAGATTCCTCCGAACTCTGGCACACTGGGGCTGGCCTTTCACACTGCACATAATCACTTCTCCATTTTCAAAAGGATCTTGGTTTGATCATTGCCCAGGATCCCTGAGATCCTTATGGAACTTTGACACACCGGGACACCCCTATTAGATACTATGAGACTATGGAATCTCGGACTATTGGAAGGCCTGATATTTCCATGTTCACTTTGGGCCTATACATGCTCCCTATACATAGCTTTCATTTATTATGTAATTCATCTATTTATGGTATGTGATAATCCTTGTAAACAGACATTGGGGAAATTAGTAAAAAAGGGAGGGATTCTTATATGATATTTTGTGAGGGAAATCGGGTAGAAATCATGCTTTTAGGTTTATTATGCTTACTTGTATTAGAAATCTTTCCTTAGGTTGTTATGTTTATTTTCATTAGAAGTCATTCCATAGGATTATCATGTTTACTTGTTTACTTGGCATACTAGAAAAACATGTTATAGGCTCAATGCATCATTTGTTACAAAATTCTACTTCTGCATGATCATAACCACCTAGAAATTATGTCATCAAGTTACTGCTGTAATTCTGCCTAATAAAAACGTCCATTCTTTATGTGCATTAGAGATCCTGCCTTAGGACTGTATTTGTATTCATTTTAAACCATGTCTACATCGTACTAATCATGTCTATAAAAATGTTTCAAAGCAACTCCAACACCTAGACACCATGTTATAGGATAAATATGTATGAAATCAGTTTCTTGATGTTCAGCACCTAGACCAGCATGTTTACAGGACTTAATCAATTCAAACGGTCTGTTTTAAATCAATTTCTATAACCCTGGTTACCTTTTAGACATCATGTTATATGGTATTCCTGATCCATGCCTAGGCAAGCCTGTAGGTAATTAAAACCTTATAAAATTGTATAAACTCTGCTTTGTTTATTTGTGAACTGCCCAGATTCGACAGGTTCTAAAATCAGTAGGTAAACTGATTAGGTTTCAATCGCTCCGCCTCAACACAATGCTACATATTCTCTGTTTGTCATACTCATCTAGATATCCTGTTCTAGGGCCTTTCTGAAATAACTGAAATCTTGTTGTTTGAGACGTGCTAATTGTCTGCTTATTTGAGGAGGTAAATGTGAGCCCCCTTAACTGTTCTTTTATTTGATAGTCCTAATTTTGCTTTATTGTCTCTTAGATTTTTCTTCTTTTAAACACCTTAGGAGAGTCTAGAACTGCCTAAAATTAGAGGTCCTAAACACCTCCAGGACCCTAAAGAAGGGACAGGTAATGCGCACATAAAGTTCGCTTAATTAAAACCACTTATATAACCGCTAAGGGGAAGGGTAATTGGGTAGTAAAATGATATGATGACCTATGCGCTAATGCTATGTGTAGCCCCTCTAGTTGAGGAAGGATTATCGTGTATTGTACAAATATGATCCTACTGGCTAATAAACTTAGGACTTCCCTTATTTTTAAATATATGTGTGCTTAGACTGCTTTATTTGTTAAATGACTAATTCACAAAATATGTTTGGCCTGGACCCACCGTTGTGGACCTCGAGGGGTGCCTAACACCTTTCCCTCGAGGTAATTTCAAGCCCCTACCAGAGATTGGGTAAGGGCTTGAAATTACCTCGAGGGGTGCCTAACACCTTTCCCTCGAGGTAATTTCAAGCCCTTACCCAATCTCTGGTAGGTTCCCTAACGCACCTAAAACCATTAGGTGGAGACTCTTCAACTTCTATACCCCATTCTCAAAAGGAAATGAGTTGTCACAATGAATGTCGAAACCCTGGCTCCCGCTGCAAAGAGGGAAAAAAAGGGGCCGCGACAAATACATTAGGGTAATTAACAAGACATTCTTCATTTGTAAAACAATGGTCCAACCTTTCAAGAATTAGACCATTGTTTTTCCTACGGTGGTTTGACCAAGTATAACGACTTCCTTTAAACCCTAGGTCAATTAAATTACAAAAATTAACACAAGACCAAAATCTTGAGGAGCGAGACCTATTAATTTTTATACCACCAAATATTTATTCATGTCCTAAGATATCATTAAAGTCTCCCACAACTAGCCAAGGCCCCTTATAGTTGCTAGCTAAATTCTCCAGATTTTCCCAAAGCATTCTACGGTTTATAACTTTAGTAATAGCATATATGATATTAAATAACCAAGATGGGTGATTTGGGTTTACCTGGATCATTGCGTGCAATTCCTAGGAAGACTGCCTAAGACGAGTGACAACAACCATGCTGGTTACCCAAAGGAGAATAATTCCACCCGCTCTTCCTTGTGCAGGAACCTCCATCATATCATCAAAGTGGAAATTGTCCCTTAGGTTTGCATGGTTCTCCATTTTTGTTTCTAGAAGGGCTACCATGCAGGGTTCATGCGTGTATATGAGATCCCTAAAGTTTCTCTTAAAGGTGTCATTTTGGCCCCTCTTGTGTTCCAAATGATAAAACTAGTGGTCTTATTCATGGGAATCGTTTGGTTGTGAAGGTGAAGTGATACATTGTTCTCCTGCGGTGAGAATTGACTTCCCCTCAGAGATGGGGTGAGCAGTACTGCATATTTTGTGGCAGCTCCGTTCACAACCGATCGCAGATCGAAGGAGAACTTCGTGAGAGCCACTGGACAATTGTAAATGAATTTTTTGTCCTCTCTCTCAAGAAATAGAATAAGGGTTGATTCTCTGAGGTTTGAAATTTCTGTGAACGAGCTTGTAGGCAGTGGGATGTCCATGATCTACTCCTCCATCTCTGTTTTTTCTTGTTCTTGAGGAGGTGATGGGATATCCATCTGGTTAGGATTGAGGGATGGATCCTGAACTTGCTGAGGTTGCCATGGAAAAAACAAATGGTTGGCAGTGGTCATCTCCGGTAGGGAGAATAGCGGAAGATTCAGTGACATATTCATGTTGAGTGAGGGATTGAAGTGTGCAGGAAGGTTCCAATGGTAGTGTATGTTGTGATAGAGAGCAGGATCCATAGCTGGGGCTAGGGGTCTAGCACAGTGGCCATCCACATGTGGTTTAGGTAGTTGTCTAGTGCCAACCTCATGCCCTCCGATATCATTTGTGCCAGGAAGGTTGGGTTATGAAGGACTATCAGAACTTCCCTGCCCTCTATGTTCATTGTGAAGAAGACCGATTAGTCCTGTAAGCCTTGCTCGATCCATGATAGGGGTTGTTGGACATGATTGGGAGGGTGTACTACATAGACCAGTTGGTGATGACCTATATTGGGAGGCATGTGTGAGAAATTTTCCATCGGGGTCGTTGGAGGTCTGATGTGATGAAGGACTGGAATTTGTCTTAATAGAGGGAAGAGGGGAATTAACGTGCTGAGTATTGGAGAAGATATTAATGCAGGCTCATCAGTGAAGTGAGGAAAATAAGTTGATGATTGAGGATCTCTGTCGTGAGATTTATTGAGCATGGTATTGGTTGATCTTTGCGTGGAGTATGGTAGATTGAGTGCTGATGTATCTATTTACATGGCCATTTGGACATCGACCATTGCCGCGTGTAGAGGTGGTGAGGTTTGAGGGTTATAATCGGAAATTTTATTTGATAATAGGGTCTTGCCTAATTGATTAATATAAGTTACTGAGAAACTTAGAGGCAAACTATTTTTATTAGGTTTAATATATTTAGACACGTTTTCTACACGTGTCTCATGGGTATTATATGGCTGCTTTATTTGTATCGAAAATGATAGAGGAGGCAGAGGGCCGGTGGCTGACATGTTGAGAGGGTCTTCATATTCTTCGTCAAGTAAAGAAAGAGAAGAAAATTGATTGAATAAAAGAATTTGCTCCTTTATAAAACTAGCATGCGTAAGTTTGCTATTATCAATGATTTCTATTGGGTCACAAATTATGGAAGAATTCTTATACATTGTGGCTAGATTAGTGGGGGAGTTTTTCACATAATTTGTTTGGGGTGTGATGTTAGGATCAGCATTTTTTACCTTGAAAGAAAGTTTTTGAGAAGTTAAAAACTTACCTGAATCTGCGGCAAAAAGTTTTTACGTTTATACCTGAGTTGGGAATGGCTTGTGGGTATGGAAATGTAGAATACTCCATCCTAGCCTTCATCCATTTAATTTGCCCTTTTTTCGTGACAAACGACACTGTCTGCCACTCCTCCAATAAATGGTTGTCATTTTGTTGACTGTTGGCACCATCCTTTGTGGACTTCTTCTAATGGTGGCCTTCCATATCTTGATGTGGGTAGCGTGATTGAATATGGAATAATCTCCCACATTTTTTGCAAAGGAAACCTTCACCCTCATAGATTATTTGTTGGAGATGTGAACCAATGAGAATACGTGTAGTGACTGGTTCTCCTAATGTAACTTGGATACATAGCCTAACATCCCGTCCTCTTAGAGTAGAACTTGTACAAGCATCGATATTTAGTAGAGACCAGTAGAATTGCCTATTTTTTCAGCAAAGATTCATCATAAAATTTTGTGGGAAGCTGTGGCAATCTTACCCAAACAGCTAAGACAGTTTGCTTCGCTTTAGCGGCCACGAAATGTGGTTCCCATCGCTTGATGGATAGGAAATGTCTGTTAACAAACCATGGCCCATTTTTGAGAACTTTTTTCATATTCTCTTCCTGTGTAAACTTTACTATAAAGTAGTCAGAGCCTAAGTCTATGAGAGGGAATTTTTCTGTGGGTTTTCACATTTCTTGAATCTTAGATTTTAGGTAGTGGTATACTATTCTTTTTCCAAAGAGTTTGATAATCAATGAGAATTTCCAAGGGGAATGAAGACTTTCCTTTTCTTCTACAGTGAGTTGGATTGCTTTGATTCCACCGAGGCTTGGAGCTAATTGCTCTTATGGTAGGATTACCCCTCGATCACTGTGATCCTGCTCTTGTTTATCCTTAGTTGAGTCCATATCAAAGTAAATTATGTCTTCATTTGTCAGTAACTTTTCCTTGAAGTTGAGTAGCGTACTGTTTGGTGGAGTAGTTTGTGGATTGCCATCTTAGATCATGATGTCTGGTGGTTTAGGAGGAATTTGTGTAGTCTCCAGGCAGGTTTTGGTAGTGTTCATAGGTTGAATCTTCAAATGATAGCTTGTACAATTGTTTTGACCCAAGGGGTCATTTTATAAATTTAGACTCCGTTCCATACTTAATAGCCATAAAAGGACTAATTTTAGATACCTCCATTTACGTGTGCAGTCCGGGCGTGACACCAGAAAGCTATTATGGGAAAATATGAGAAATAGTAATCTCTAGAGTTGAAATTTGATAAAAGTTGACTTTGGTCAACATTTTGAGTAAACGGACCCGGATCCGATTTCCAACGATCCCGAGAGGTCCGCGGTAAAATATGAGACTCGGACGTATGCCCAGAAATGAATTCTGAGGTCCCAAGCCTTAGAAATCAATTTTTGAAAGAAATTATTTTGCTGAAATGTTTATGAAATAAACAAAAGAAATAACGTTTGAAATCATTGGTATCGGGAACGTATTTTGGTTTCGGAGCCCGGTACAGATTTGTTATGATATTTAAAAGTTAACTGTGAAATTTGGTGAAAAATGGAGTTCATTTGACGTGATTCGAACATCCGGTTGAGAAATTATGAACTTTAAAGAAAATGATGAGTTTTGAGGTTTAATTCATAGTTTTACATGTTATTTTCATGATTTGATTGCACGAGCAAGTCCGTATGATGTTTCTAGACCTGCGTGCATATTTTGTGTAGAGCCCCGAGGGCTCGGGTGAGTTTCGGATCGGTCACGAGAGGTTTTGAACATGAATAAGTGCTGATGTAGTCTGTTTTCTAGTGTCCAGGCCTGTGTTCTATGTGATCGCATATCTAGGTCCGCGGTCGCATAGTGTAGTCTCAAAGGGGTCCCAAATTTGTACTGTGTGGACACGTCTTTAGGTGTGCGAACGCGAAGATCCTGATGGTTGTGCTATGTGAACGCATAGCTCCCCCATGCGAACGCATAGTGTAGAAATTGGCCTGGGGGAGGGGAGCCCAGTAACACTATGCGAACACACTGTTTCCCCTGCGATCGCATAGGTCTGTTGCCCAGCAATATAAATACTCTTTTAAAAATGGACAGACCTTCTTCTTCATCATATTTTCGAGGTATAGATACCTAAGAGCGATTCTTTTCAACAATTATCATCCCCAAGTCATTGGTAATTAATTCTAAACTTTGTTCTTTCAATTCCTTACTGTTTTTCATCACTTTTAAAGCAAAAACTAAGAATTTTTAAAGTAAAAAAAATGAGGGTTTGGGTAGAGTTAGGGAATTTTGTAAAAATCGAATTTTTACATTGAATAAATTCGAAGTTCAAAACTAATAGTATATTTGGGTTCGTGGGTGAATGGGTAATCGTAATTTGGTCCGAACCCCGAGTTTAGACCAAGCGGGCCCGGGGTCGGGTTTTCACCTTTTTTTTATAGAAAACTTAGGAAAAATCATGTTTGTCAATAAAGTTAGTTCCTTTAGCATATTTTGATGATATTGAGTTAGTTATGATTAGATTCGAGCAAGTTAGAGGTGAATTCAAAAGAAAAAGCCGTAATTGAGCAGTGAGTGGCCTACGAAATTGAGGTAAGTGTTTGGTCTAACTTTGACTTGAGGGAATAGGAATCCCCACTTATTTGCTATGTGAAATGCATGGGCGTGGTGTATAGGTGAGGTGACGAGTATCTATGCACCACCCAATTTGCCTGATAAACATGATTCCTCTTCCCGTTCCCAACTTAATTGATTTTAGTCTTAATTTCTCTTTGTTCTCTATTGTTTCTATGACTAGTTGGCCTTGTTATTTTGTTGCTAAATATTATTGTGGTT